>OZ024740.1:17022030-17047030 GCA_964016885.1 Eledone cirrhosa
ATATAAGTTATGTAAGCATATATATACTATACAGTCCAGACAGGTGTTGCTGGTTGAACTCTTCTTTTACACCCTCCATTGATCTCTTCTCTTGTCTCTTATGTTCTCTCTTGTCTCTTCTTTACTCTCCTTTTCTTTCTTTCCATCCTCCTCCACACCCCCCTATCTCTATATTCCTCTAGTTATCTCTTACATAGCTGACAGTCAAATTTACTGAAAGGTGGGTGAATGAAGCGAAAATGGCCCGAGTGATTGGGCCTTCTCTGTTTATAAGCCTGTAGGTTGATGAAGAGAGCAAAGGAAGAAGGAGCACTTGCACAACACGCTCCTAGAGTTGAGGGTTGTTCTATCGACGGGGTATTAAACAACCCATTTGTGGTGCTCCTATTGGCGATTTCGATTGTTGTAATTGTTTGTTTTATATTTTTACACGACTGTATGCAAAATCCCCGGCATGTCTTTGTATTGTCCCCTTTTCTTGTGCGCCCTTGTGGCAAATAAAGAAATATATCTATCTATCTGTCTATCTATCAAATTGCTTATCTAGATAGCTGGGTTGTTTTTACACACATATATGCATATATGTGTGTGTGTATAGCAAGTTAGCTATATACTATTTCCACACACACACACATACACACATACACACACATACACACACACATATATATATGTGTGTATTTCCACATATAGTTATTCATCTTTCTTCATCTCCTTCTCTCTATCTCTCACCCTCCCTCTCTCCCTCTCTCACCCTCCCTCTCTCCTCTTATCTCTCACCCTCCTTCTCTCCCTCTCTCTATCTCTCACCCTCCCTCTCTCCCTCTCTCTATCTCTCACCCTCCCTCTCTCCTCTTATCTCTCACCCTCATTATCTCTCTCTCTATATCTCTCACCCTCCTCTCCCTCTCTCTATCTCTCACCCTCCCTCTCTCCTCTTATCTCTCACCCTCCTCTCTCTCTCTCTCTCTCTCTATCTCTCACTCTCCCTCTCTCCCTCTCTCTATCACTCACCCTCCCTCTCTCTATCTCTCACCCTCCCTCTCTCTATCTCTCACACTCCCTCTCTCACTCTCTCTATCTCTCACCCTCCCTCTCTCACTCTCACTCTCTCACCCTCCCTCTCTCCTTCTCTCTATCTCTCACCCTCCTTCTCTCCCTCTCTCTATCTCTCACCCTCTCTCTCTCCCTCTCTCTATCTCTCACCCTCCCTCTCTCCTTCTCTTATCTCTCACCCTCCTTCTCTCCCTCTCTCTATCTCTCACGCTCCCTCTCTCCCTCTCTCTATCTCTCCCTCTCCTTCTCTCCCTCCCTCTCACCCTCCCTCTTTCTCTCACCCTCCCTCTCTCCCTCTCTCTATCTCAAATCGGACCGAGGAAACAATGTTTCCATTGGTCTTTACAATTGCTAATACTATCTATTGGTTGCAAATCCAGACAGAAGGAGCAACGTGAAATAAAGTGTCTTGCTCAAGGACATAATGCATCACCCGATCCCGGAATCGAACTCACAACCTCACGATTGTGAATCCACTCAGCCACGCGCCTCCAATAGCTTGCTATGTTCCTATATATTTACTTACTAATTTATACCTCTACTGTGAAGGTGCGTGGCTCTATGGTTAGAGCATCCGGCTTACCAGCGGTGTGTCCTTAAGCAAGACACTTTATATTTCACGTTGCTCCAGTCCACTCAGCTGGCAAAAATGAGTTGTACCTGTAATTCGAATGGCGAGCCTTTGTCACATCTGTGTCATACACACTGAATCTCCCTGAGAACAACGTTAAAGGTATATGTGTCTGTTGAATGCTCAGCCACTTGCACGTTAATTTCATGAGCAGGCTGTTCCGTTGATCAACTGGAACACTCATCGTGGTAACCGACGGAGTGCCCAAGACACCTCTACTTTACAGTTTACTTGTCTGTTCTATTGTTGATATGGTTTCTGTGACTGGATGCCCTTCCTAACACTATCAACTATACAGAGTGAACTGTGTGCATTTTATCATGGCAACAGTACTAGAGAGGTTGTTTCGTATCAAACAAAACTAACCAACTCCACTACTATGCATTATCTCAACACATTCATTGTACTGTGATCCAAAGGTCAAGTTGCATTTAATGACCAGACACAATGTATATTTATAAATACATACATCGTATATGTATATATCTCCACGTGGGGTCAGTAATAGTCACACTTATGTATAGCATTTGGAGCAAAAACCCGTTGATAACATGGCTTCTTTGTTCAATCATCTTACCAGAAGCCTAACATTCTTTATGTAGGCGGACAGTACCTGATTAATGGAGTCGCAGAAACCCAAATACTGGATTTTACCAACCGTCCAGGGGTCCGGGTAAATTTTCAATCACATATATTTTTATTGTTTGACCCGAATTACTTGGTCGTTTATTTTGGTTGTGCGGATGATTTGTTTAACCACCATCTCAGTGTGTTTGGCCCTTAACGTATGTTGTAGCTCTGATTCATTTGAATCATCGAGCGCTTGCCACACATCTCGGAAGTTGATTTTCGTTAATTCCTGAGCTGAAGTACGATTCTCGCTAATTTATATATATATATATATATATATATATATATATTTATATATATATATATTTATATATATATATATATATATATTTATATATATATATATTTATATATATATATATATATATATTTATATATATATATATTTATATATATATATATATATATATTTATATATATATATATTTATATATATATATATATATATATATATATATTTATATATATATATATATATATATATATATATATATATATATATATATATATATATTTATATATATATTTATATATATATATATATATATATATATATATATATATTTATATATATATTTATATATATATATATATATTTATATATATATTTATATATATATATATATATATATATATATATATATATATATTTATATATATATATATATATATATATTTATATATATATATATATATTTATATATATATATATATATATATATATATATATATATATATATATATTTATTTATATATATATATATATTTATATATATATATATATTTATATATATATATATATATATTTATATATATATATATATATTTATATATTTATATATATATTTATATATTTATATATATTTATATATATATATATATATATATATATATATATATATATATATATATAATGCATACATTTATTATTAGTCCAGGTTAAAAGTCGAAGCAATGAATTTGTACTTTCACCCTAAGCAGGATCAGCTGAAACTGGATTCCTCTTTGGATTTTGGTCTTTGTATTTATTATTACTATAAAACATATACGATGTATGTATTTATAAATATACATTGTGTCTGGTCATTAAATGCAACTTGACCTTTGGGTCATAGTACAATGAATGTGTTGAGACAATGTATAGTAGTGGAGTTGGTTAGTTTTGTTAGATACAACTCTCTAGTACAAAAGTTTAACAAGGTTCATTGATTAATCAATGAATAAAGTTTACAATAGATTAGAAGCACTCAACAAAGAGGTTTTCTGGAGTTATTAATATTACTTCAAAATATTAATAAATATAAAATATATTTGATCACATGAACGTCTATATTTATTATGGTTCAATTCCAGTGTTCCATTGCCAAGACGGGAAATGAACCATCAGCACAGTTGAGGTATGTCAAACATCAATTTATTTTATCTGATGAGGACGTACTGATGAAATAGCTCAGTACCTCTGAAATATGTATAATAAAATATATTTGATCACATGAACGTCTATATTTATTAATATTTTGAAGTAATATATATATATATATATATATATATATATATATATATATATATATATATATATAAAGGGAAGATGGACATTGTTTCGTGTACCGAACTTGCCTGCTACACCGTTCATCCAATTTTCATGAAACCTCACACATATATTCCACTCAACGCGTAGAGTGGAATAGGCTACTTGAAATTTTCGAAAAATCGATAATCGGGCCCTATACAGAATGTTTTTCGATTCCAATGAAATTTTATGTGAATTCGAACACAAGAACTCTTAGTTTACATCTGGCGCAATAAAAATAAATTTCATATGCCCATATAAGGACGTGCGTTATTGATTGGACGGCCAGCTGTCTCAGTAAACGACCGACCATTAAAGAGTTTCTTTTCATATTCCACCTTATTCAAGTCGAAATACAGTATTATCCCTATCTGAAAAGGGAACCAAATTTAATGGTGTCTTTTGTGAACCTAAAAGCTGTGAGTAAATTTTCAAACAGTCTTAAATAATCATGCTTTTTTAAAAAAAAATTACTAAATAATACCTTGACCAAGTTGTGTTGTACACATACAATACAAGTAAAAAAATTTACGTCGTACCAATGTTTTCCTTTTTTAAACAAAAGATTCTAAAAAATTACTTAATTTATAATACAGTCTTTTGCACAGGAAGTGAGTAACTTTTCGGGTGTTTAAACGTAAGTTCACCAGGGTTTGTCTTCATTATTAGCCCACCTCTAATGGCATTTTTTGTTCTGCTTACGACTAAATGTTATGAGCGTATTTGCAATTAATTGCGCACACGTGCACACCTGCATGCAGATAGACACTGACAGCCAATAAAAAAATCGATAACTTGCTTATTAAGATATCGGTCAAAAAGAGAGATTGAATGTACTTTAGAACATTTTTTGAATATATTGTTCTTTTTGGCATGATATGTCAGAAATATAGCTACTATACACTTTGGTTATTTTTTGTAACTAAAAAACGGTTCCTTTTGGGTGGATACTTAACGAGAAAAATCCTAGGGTTTTGGACAAGTTTGTTTCAGGCGCTGTATAGACGCCTATTTTGTCACACCTTGGTCATGAATTCGTATTCTTTTCCAATAGATATTTTCCGCTCTATAAGGCTCACCAGGATATAAGGCGTATCATTTAAAATCACGTCCGCGCAACGGCGTGTAAGGCCAACCAGAAAATGCTATCTTCTTTACTTTTAGTCTAGATCTATTACTTCTGTTAGAGCCGTGATTGATTACCATTGTATTATTTATACATAAGGCTCACCGGAGTATAAAGCGCAGAGCTGTTTTTTGATTAAATTTAATTATTTTAAGTGCAATTTATAGACGGGAAAATTCGGTAAGTTATTGTAATCATATTTCCAAACCTTCCCATTCACCCGTAACCATCCTAACGAATCTGGTGTCATCTCTCTCTGTATTTAATCACCTCTCTCTAACCTAACAGCTTCGTTACACGTCGTTATGCCCACACGGAAACGTTCAAGACTTACCTCCAAAAAAGGTACAGCTATTGCTTTGAGACAACGAATTAGGCGTTCTCAGGTATGAGTTCATTCACAATTGATTAATCCTTTATGCAATATTCTCCCTTAATGTTAGCAAGTACTGCGTTTATCCTAACTGTCACCACTTTTAAGCAACTACAACATTCTAATCGTAGTTATATTAAATTTATTGTCTTACCTTGATTCCCTTTTGTTCATGTTAGACTTTTCTCATTTACTATTGACACTGCCATTGGCTTAGCTAACCAGTAGAATTAATTAATTTTCTCTAGGAAACACCTGCTGAGCGCAAATCTCGACTCGCTGATAGACGTCTTTCCCGGCTGGTTGAGTCACCAACATCACGTACGACAAGGCTTGCTGATGTTCGCCTTCGTCGCCAACAAGCGCTGACGGAGGAATCACCAACATCCCATCAGACGAGGCTTGAGGCTGTGGCAAAGGGCAATAACCCTAGATACAATTTTGATCAACTTTTTTTCACCTATAGCAAATTTACCGGGACAGGTTTTTAGTTACTCAAATCTACTTCAGAGATCACGCATTGATGTAAAAAAATCAATAAAACTGAAGCGGGGCTCGACTTTGCGCAAAAAAACAAGGCAAAGTTACACATGGGAAAACTTTTTACAGGAACGTCCTATATTCTTGAAAACTGTCACAAAAGACTCGCCATTATGCCGCGGTTAAGATAAAGGCCCTTTTAATTCTTCTTCTGCACATGTGAGCGCAAAAATTGTAAATAAAAAAAACCCTGAAAGTAATCGACATTTTCACCCTGCTTTAAATTAACTGAACATTCAATATCAAGCGATTTTGACTTCCGTCAGTCGTGCAGAGAACAATTTCAACGATACACTGTGTAACTACAATTAATAAATTACATACCTGCGTCTACTAACCTATTTTTTTCCATTGAGGTTCGAAGTTTTGAACCTGTGATGCGCGGGAAGTAACTTTCACACATTCTAACAGACCAAAGGTCGACTTACACCCGGGCAACGCCGGGTACTTCTGCTAGTATATATATATATGTTGGGTTGTAACATAAATTCCCGCCATTGTTATAAATATTTCTTAATAAAACACGGCGGGAATTTATGTTACAACCCAATATATATATATATATATTTATTTTTTTTTTATATAGAAAAGCTTCTACAGGGCTAGAACTGTTTCATTCGTGAGAAATCATCAGGGCTTCCTGATGATTTCTCACGAATGAAACAGTTCTAGTCCTGTAGAAGCTTTTCTATATTAAAACATTTATACTCTGCTATGTATTGAGTACCTTACTTACTGTGGTTACCCCCGATTGAACCCGGAATAACTTTATATATATTTATATATATATATATATATATATATATATTGTTATACTTTGGGAGGGTCATGTTGCCAATGAGAAACACACGCACCTGTTGCTTTCACTTCAATTTATTATAATAAATTTATAAATTTAGGAATTTATAAATTTCCGGTTGGTTGGTTGGTTCCACAACCAGATGGTTGTTTATATATTGTCAAAGTTCTTTCGTCACACATTCTGTGACCTCTTCAGTGACTGGGGATTCTTTTCTTTGTTTTTGCGCCTCTCCTTTGTTCTGTCCTACGCCATCTTGTTTCTGTATATATATATATATATACATATATATATATATATATATATATAAAGCAAATGAATGTAGGAATGAAGGAGTTACAAGCCGTTAAAACAAGTTCATTACACATGTTTCGCCCAGAAGGGCTCTTCTCCTTAAATATACGCTAATATTAACTCCCTCTAATATTTAACTCTGCTAACCCAAGCATTGAGCACACCACGCTTCGGCTATTGGCATTTAGTATCCTGTATCGCACCTCTGGTGGATTGGCAGTATCGGTAGAGAGTCTGACGCCATGATTTGCAGCAAAGAGTTACGGCCCTTTATGGTCTGAGTTCAAATCCCGCCGAGGTTAACTTTGCCTTTCATCCTTACATGTCGATAAAATAAAGTACCAGTAATATACTGAGTATTTGCTGGCCTTGTGCCAAAAAGTAGAAACAATTATTATTATTATATATATCTAAACTATAATAAAGGAAGGCCTGCGGGACTGCGTACGGTTTATTTTATTTTTATCCCGTTTGTAAAATAAGTTGGATTACTTTGAATAAATAATTGTTTCTACTTTTGACACAAGGCCAGCAATTCCCCCAGTACATTGCTGGTACTTTATTTTATCGACCCTGTAAGGATGAAAGTTAACCTCGACGGGATTTTAACTCAGATCGTAAAGGAACGTAACTATAAATAATGAATGAATATTACATAATTTATCTACTAAATTTCGTGGCTGTTGATTAAATATATTTTGTTTATTTAAAGATTCACTTCTTTAAAATTTCTGAAATGTCAACACTTCCGGTGGCAATCGCTTAAATAAAATAAACATACTAATTTTCTCCTAATGCAGTTTATATATAGTATCGTCTTTTTTAATGTATGGATTACGTTACTGATTAAATAAGACAGCGTAACACAGTCTTCGTTCAATCTCTATGTATTATATATTGTCAATTACGATTTTATTTGATGTATCATATCTACATATATATATACCTGCGTATAATATCAATATACACACTACACATGCTAGCAGAAAACCACAGTTTTTCTGCTAGTAGTATAAGATGGTAATATGGACGAAACAAGAGGAGGACCTCTTCGTCAGCTGTTAACTGCAGATCATAGATGTTTCGGCTAAAGAAGGTGTGGTAAAATACCAGGTGGACCATAACGCACCAGAGTACTCGAGACTTAGGATAGTATCGGGTGTATATATATATATATATATATATATATATGTATGTATATGTACATGTATATATATGTATATATCCTCATCGTCATCATTTAACATCTACCTCCTGCCAAGGGTTCGATGGGTTATCAGAACATAATCAGCTCTACGTACCTCTGAAAAGGGCCAAGGACCACGGAGAAGCCCCTGCATCTTCATTATATATATTCCCACGGTTAATTGGCAGTATCGGTAGAGGGTTGGACGCCATGCTTTCCAGCATAGTTACCTCCCTTTACAGTCTGAGTTCAAATTCCGCCGAGGTTAACTTTGCCTTTCAATCCTTACGGGGTCGATAAAATAAAGTACCAGTAATGTACTGGGTAATTGCTGGCCTTGTGCCAAAAGTAGAAACAATTATATATATTCCCATCGTGTACTGATGTGGTGGGATTTAAGAGGTCGACGTGAAGAGGAAAGGGGTGAGAATGATCTGCAATAGAGTTGGAGTTACAGAGATGAGACTTAAGAGTAGCGGTGGTGAGAGGGGTTCATGAGTCAAGTCAACTGAATGGGTTTCTAATAATTGTTTCTACTTTTGGCACAAGGCCAGCAATTATCCCAGTGTATTACTGGTACTTTATTTTATCGATCCTGTAAGGATGAAAGGCAAAGTTAACCTCGGCGGGATTTGAACTCAGAACTTGGAAGTCTGGGTTTCTCTTATTAATTTTCTAGTTTACAGTCACTGCCTCCGTTTCTCTCGCTCTCGCCATCTCTCACTATTATAAGTAAATGAGGGAGGGGCATACACTGGCCGCCCCGCGACACCGGCGGACAGAATAGAGGTGTTTCACATTTGTTCTTACTGGTTGGTGGTGAGTCCTTCTCTAGTAATGTGTGTCACTAATCCTCGTTGTCTTTTGTCATCTCTGTCGAGAAATTCAGCTTCCTCAGATCTTTCCTATTTCATCCTCTGTCTTCCATTGTCTTTATATACAGCTAAACGAGATAGTCTCTATGTAGTCAATCAACAGGCTAGAAATAACAGCCAAATTGAACTCAAAATAAGAAAACTAAACGTTCTTGTCGGACCTGCAACAAATGACCGTCTTCCATCCACTGAGATTTCTCTGATAACAAGATATTTTTTTGTTTTTTGTTTGTTTTTGTTTTTGTTTTTTACAAATCTATGACTATCTGAAGTGATAGACAACGATACTAATTCAGCGAATTTCTTGGATGTTACACCCCAACTTAAAACTAGTCTCTACCATTTCTATAACCCAAATAAACACCTCCAATATATAAACACCAACCACCCTCCTGCTGTTATCAACTTTATTGTTAACAGTGTTTTGTCTAGAATTTCAAACTCAACCAATGCGGAAATATTCAAGCCACACGCCGAGTATTATAACAATTAGTTAAAGCAAGATATGTACACCTGAAAAAAATAGGTGTGTTTCAGATGATAAACATAAAATAGAAATTTGGCACACACTAAACATTGATAGAACATATCGGGGTAAGAATAATAACTCCATTAACAGTTTAACACTAAAACCGGCTGTATCCAGCCAGAATTCTCTCACCTCTTTCTGTTTAAACCGGCTCTAACCGGTCGCTCATAATGGTATTAAGGTACTGTTCTCAAAATAAATAATATCAAAATCTCGTAGATTCGATGTTATGTAAGATAATTATATGAGGTAAAGCCTTTACTATAAAAATATAATAGTAAATATAGTAAATATAATTGTTTCTTCTTATGGTACAAGGCCAGCATTACCCAGTGCATTACTGGTACTTTATTTTATCGACCCCGTAAGGATGAAAGGCAAAGTTAACCTCAGCGGGCCGTAACTCCATGCGTCAAAGCATGGTGTCCCATCTACCGATACAGCCAATCCACCGCCCTGTAATATAGTAAATATAATAAATGCTAAAGGGTTAAGGTTAGAATTACTAAATACAACAAGTGTTGAATAGATACACAGAATAGAAACTCCCCTCTGGCGGTCGTCTGCTTCATTCTTCAATTGTCCACTTACATATGTCTGTAAAACTTATAGTCATTACAATAGTAATAACAATAATAACAACAATAATTTTATTAGCAATATAAGAAAGGAAGTTATTAAAACAACAGAACTCCTCGAATCAATCCAGTAACTCTTACAACCAACTCAAATTCAAATTTAGACATGGAAAATGTTGAAAAAATAAAGTAGTTACAGTGTCGATAATGATGGTGAGCATATTAAAATAACATTCACTTCAAACCGATAATCTACACCAGCCTGAGATACTATCATTTAACAAATATAGCAATACAACTAAATTGAATAGATTACGCGAGAGAAAGATCACGTGGTTTAACCCACCCACCCACCCCACCCCCCACCCCCCACCCCATATGCGCTATTCTTGGTATTTTCATTAAAGCCTTGGATAAAAATTTCTCCCTTCACATAAATAACATAAAATATTCAATATACATACGGCTAAATTACCACACTCTACTGCAACTTATCCACCTTACAATACAACAGCAATTTATTAAAAAAGAACTCTATGAATTTTATAGATTGATTAAACAACTTAACGAATAGGTAGGATAATCTACCTGTCTCTAGACACGGAGCATGAAATGATACAGCAAACCCCGCAGTGGTTCAAAACACAGATAATAAAGACCATATTACATACACGTCTCAAAGAAACCCAATAAAAAACCACAAACAATAACAAGAGAATGTGTATCTGTAGGATACCTGACCTGTACTCCTTCAATAAACAATGTTTTATTAAGGACGAAGTATATAAACGCACAGTGTCGACATATATATTCTACTAAATGGGTGCTACACTCACACCCTTTAAAAATAGTCTCTATAACCATATTCATTCCTTTAGAAAAATGCACATCCAACGCTGAATAAATTTGGAAATTTAATAATTCGATCCGCTAGTCCTTATCGAGAAAGACGGGTGGGGGTACAATTTATGGAGTGTCTGGAAATAATTAAACAGTGGGTTTAATTAATTAAAAAAAATATGAAGTTGTTATCAGCTGTGCATATCGTTTTAACAAAACATCCATAAAATCGATAAAATCAAGATGGCCATCATTCAACTCTACAGCATTTTGTTTTAGACGTTTTCACTTTTCCTTTACATCTTAATACACTTCTGTATATTCTTATGTAAGGCGGTGAATTGGCAGAGTCGTTAGAACGTCGGGTAGAATGGCAGAATGGTTAAAACGTCAGATAGAATGGTAGATAGAATGGTAGAGTCATTAGAACGTCAGATAGAATGGTAGAGTGGTTAGAACGTCGGGTAGAATGGTAGAGTGGTTAGAACGTCGGGTAGAGTGGTAGAGTGGTTAGAACGTCGGGTAGAATGGCAAAGTGGTTAGAACGTCAGATAGAATGGTAGAGTGGTTAGAACGTCAGATAGAATAGCAGAGTCGTTAGAACGTCAGATAGAATGGCAAAGTCGTTAGAACGTCAGATAGAATGGTAAAGTCGTTAGAACGTCAGATAGAATGGTAGAGTGGTTAGGACGTCAGATAGAATAGCAGAGTCGTTATAACATCAGATAGAATGGCAGAGTTGTTAGAACGTCAGATAGAATGGTAGAGTCGTTAGAACGTCAGATAGAATGGTAGAGTGGTTAGAACGTCAGATAGAATGGTAGAGTCGTTAGAACGTCAGATAGAATAGCAGAGTCGTTAGAACGTCAGATAGAATGGCAAAGTCGTTAGAACGTCACATAGAATAGTAGAGTCGTTAGAACGTCAGATAGAATGGTAGAGTGGTTAGAACGTCAGATAGAATAGTAGAGTCGTTAGAACGTCAGATAGAATGGTAGAGTCGTTATAACGTCAGATAGAATGGTAGAGTTGTTATAACGTCAGATAGAATGGTAGAGTCGTTATAACGTCAGATAGAATGGTAGAGTCGTTATAACGTCAGATAGAATGGTAGAGTCGTTATAACGTCAGATAGAATGGTAGAGTTGTTATAACGTCAGATAGAATGGTAGAGTCGTTATAACGTCAGATAGAATGGTAGAGTTGTTAGAACGTCAGATAGAATGATAGAGTCGTTATAACGTCAGATAGAATGGTAGAGTTGTTAGAACGTCGGGTAGAATGCTTTGCGGTATTTGTTTCGGCACTCTACTGTGCCAGGTCAACTTTGCCTTTCATCCATTCGAGGTCGATAAAAAACAAGTACCAGTCAAGTACTGGTGTCAATTCATCCTCTATATCTCTTTCTCACTTCCATTCTCCCACTCTCTATCCTTCTCTGGAAGACACCTACTGTATTCACACCTGGATAGATGAGTTTCCCCCAGGTTTGAAAACTGTCCTACAAACGCCGTATTACAATAGAGTGTCCTTATGTCTTCCCCTAGGAGTTACGGGACCACGCAAGTATAATCTTATCTACCCAGTCACATATTTCTCTACTTCTATAACTATTTCATTCTACATTATTACGTATCAATTTACAAATTATTCGTTCATTCTGTCACGCAGTGTGTATACTTCTCTCTTACATATTTTATATAAAATAATAGATATCACAAATCATGATTCTTTCAACCCAGCATCAACAATATGACTGAAATTGTTGAATAGTTTATACTATTATATAATATTTATATTATTTATCATTATAATAATAGTAGTGGACGCCTTAAGGAAGTAAACGACCAATGATCCACACCGATAAACCGGTAAACTGATCTACTGTTACTACTATCGTAATATAAGAACAGCTATCATCTGTCAGACAACAGCATTTCAGAACATTATATTAAAGTGTCTCCACCTTCTATTATTTACCACACAAGTCTACCCTATATATTTTTCTCTTGTTTCTTCGTGCTTATACTTTCTATTCTCACTCTTTCACAAGCGTTGTCCATCTCTCTTTATCTTATTATCACATCACACATCTAATATTCGTTGACCGTTCTCACTTAAAAATCACAGGCTTCACAAGACCTTACTTATTTCTATGTTATGAAGTAATTAAATAATTTTCTATATAGATAATGAACACAACCACACGGATATAAACTGTCATCGCCTCCACCTCTCTCGCCCTCTCCATCTCTCTGTATGGTGAGCAAAAGGGGTCCCACGTGCTGGCCTCCCCACAGCCCCGGCAGACAGAATGGAGAAGGCGTTCCCCCGGAGGATGGTAACGATGGTAAGGGCCAAGGACTACTTCTCCGAATTGAGAAATCACAGCTCGGATACTATGGGCGTGTGGTTAGAATATCTTAGAATAACTGAACAAATTTTACAGGCAAAACCAACCGGTAGGAGACCCAAGGGTAAACCCCGAGCAAGATGGTTGAATAACATCCTTGAGCTTGGCTGGTCTCGCTTGGAGACAGTTGCTTCTGACAGGACCCGCTTGAAGGAGTGTTTGAGGACTCTGCCCCCACAACCTTCTCAGGAATAAGTGGGTAAAGAAGAAAATATTTTCACAGCTTTTATACTCAAATTGTTATATTTCAAATTGTTTACTTTATTTTAAATTTTCATTTTTGGTTGTTTTTTTGGCTGCATTTTTGCTTTGATCTTGACTTTTACCATTGGTGTTTGCTTTTGTTTTTGTTTTCGTAAACGTTTAATAGGATAACTGAAATCTATCTATTTAGAGCGGTAAACCTGTTCTATACTCTCCTGCGTCTTCTTTTAAAGACTAATTTTCTATTCATCTTTTCCACTGAAGTATTTGTCAGTCCATGCCAGGTTTACTTGCTTTGTAACCAATTTCTTTCACAACTACTTCTGCTACTAATAAAAGACAATGGCTATAGTTTTCAAGTAATTTTGAAAAATAATCAAGAATTTGAACGGTTTTAGTAATATAACTTTCTTTCTCATTATTAAGTTGGTGTTTGGAACATAACTTAACCCTTTTGTTACAATATTTCTAATAAAAGACATTGGCTACATTTTTTAAGTATATATATATATATATATTAGTAAAAGGAAAAGAAAATGCTGACAAATTTTTCCCAGTGAAAAATAGTTTAATTAGGAATAAGTAAAAATTAGTAATAAGTATTCAGTAATAAATATTCAGTTTTAGTTTTAAGTTTTTACCGGTTGCGCATTTTTAATGCTTTTCAAAAATAATTTTGAGATAGAGCGCCCGTGATGTTTGCTCTAATCTGATCAGTTTTGGAAATTCTACCTGTTTTATGTGAAAAAAGTGGCTCCAGAGGTATTAAGATTTGGTTGGTTGTTGAATGTCACGTGAATGAGTACTATAAGTTTCGCGCCAATTCGTGTTGCAAAAATTCTTGTAGTCAAAACAATTTTGATTGGTCGGTAGAAGTCACGTGAATGTTAAAAATTGATTTTGCGCCAAATGTAGGTTTGTCGAAGAGTCTGATTGAGAAGTCACTGAAAAATAAGTCTTTTAAGACAAATATGTGTGTGTGTGTGTGTGTGTGTGTGTGTGTGTGTGTGTGTGTGTGTGTAGTAAAGAGGTTCATTGTTGTGACAATGGTCAGTAGGGATGTGTGTGTGAATTGCAGTATTGTTGAAAGGTCAACAGTTCAGGTGTCTATTAAGACAAATATATATATATGTGTGTGTGTGTGTGTGTGTGTGTGTGTGTGTGTGTGTGTGTGTGTGTGTGTGTGTGTGTAGCAGAGTGATTCGTGGTAGAGGGATTCGGTCAGTAGGAATGTGTCTGTACGTGTGTGGGGGGATATTTTAACATGTTGAAAGATATTTTTCAGCTCTTGTCTTATACGGAGAAGTGTGTGTGTGTGTACACACACACACACACACACACACACATTTGTCTTAATAGACACCTGAACTGTTGACCTTTCAACATGACTGCAATTCACACGCACATCCCTACTGACCATTATCACAACAATGAACCTCTTTACTACACACACACACACATATTTGTCTTAAAAGACTTATTTTTCAGTGACTTCTCAATCAGACTCTTCGACAAACCTACATTTGGCGCAAAATCAATTTTTAACATTCACGTGACCTCTACCGACCAATCAAAATTGTTTTGACTACAAGAATTTTTGCAACACGAATTGGCGCGAAACTTACAGTACTCATTCACGTGACATTCAACAACCAACCAAATCTTAATACCTCTGGAGCCACTTTTTTCACATAAAACAGGTAGAATTTCTAAAACTGATCAGATTAGAGCAAACATCACGGGCGCTCTATCTCAAAATTATTTTTATCAAAATTATTTTGCATAAGTTGGCTCAACTTATAATAAAAAATTATAAGTTGAGCCAACTTATGCAGCTTCATATGCAAATGAGATTAATCACCTCATTTACACAGACGAGAAAAGTATATATTCTCAGCTGTCTTCTAGTCCAGCAGTCGCAAGCGGTGGGAGGGACCCTCCTGACGAAGGCCAGTTAAGCCTGAAATGCATAGACGGTTGTCCCGCTTGCTTCTGATGGACATCACCAGAGGGCGTTAGCCCCCCGGTGTTTGCATAGCTACGGCTTCCTAAAACTGTATTTATTTGGAGATACAAAATATTTATACATATATATATATATATAGTTATGTAATAAACAACATAAGGCAATTATTTCATTTACCAGTGGTTTCTTAAAAGCAAACAAATTTGGCTTTCAATCATCAGAATGAAAAATTCCTGGTGTATTTATTGACATTGGATTTTAAAAACAAAAATATAATCTATATGAAAGTGAGGCTGGAAAAGGAAGAAGGAAAGGAAAAATAAACACACACACAATTACATACACACACATATACATACATATATATATACACACACACATACACACAGACACATATATATGTATATATATATATATACATACACGTGCATATACACATACATACACACATATATATCAACATATCTATACATACACATACACACAAATACACAAACACGCACACACACATGCATATATATATATATATATATATATACATACATACACACAATCATACATATATACACACGTACATACATACACACATATATACACGCATACATACGCATGCACAAATATAGATATATTTACACACACCTACATACGCACGCACACAAATAATTATAAGAAAAAATATAATAATAAAAATACCGTCACATAAGAATAAAAATGAATCCTAAACGGACGGTAGTCCGTTTAGTAATATTGTTGTGGTCGTGTTTTCGTTGGCAATCGTCTGTTTACGACAGTACAGCGCGGCTCTACTTTATTTAACTGAGATAATACTTATATGAGCATGAACAGTAGATCATTACGCATCTTTTGGCTTAAAAATCTAGAAATTTGGTCCAGCGGGAAAAAGTTTATAATCAAAGTTTGCTGATAAATCTTGTGTTCAAGTGAGTGAGTAGTAAGCGTGACGCTAGGGGAGGTAATTACGAGTCTCTCTCTCTCTCTACGGGGTCATCCAGAAATGACGAATTTTTTTCGGCGGAACTCTTGTGATTGTGATTACGTTAGTCAAATGTAGTCAAATCGCCGAATCCCCTCCTCCTAATTGACTACGTCATTTCTGAACGGCCCTACTTGCGTCAGTGTGAAACATTACTTCACTTTTCACTGCTAAAATGCTTTTTAAATACTTCGTTACAAATTTATGTTTATTATCAAAGCTATTTTGTGTACCAATCTATCAATAGTTTGCGAAAATATAGGTAAACATGTGAGTTAAATATTTTTTAATCGCATCGATCGCTTTGTCGCACCGGCTGTGACACTGTCTGACTGACACCTTTGTCGGACCGACACCTCTGTTCAAGCGGACAACTTTGTGTCACTGACACCTTTGTTCGTGCCGGCATCTCTGCGAAACACCGATGACAACAACCAGACCAAAATTTCACTTCATTCTTCATTCTTCTTCAAGACCGATCGCCGACCGATCGTATCGGTTGCTCTTCATATACCAGGTATTCAACAGATAGTTTGCACTTCTAGTATTATTAACAGTCGTGCGATTTTTTGTACCGATAGGTGCGAATAGTGCGCTATATTTTTGTACCGATAGGTGCGAATAGTGCGATAGGTGCGAATAGTGTACAATATTTTCTGAGATTTGCATCCACTAATTTCGCTTAATTAAAAATGATGTTTCGCGGCTTTTTGATCGGCTTATTCATTTTTTCCATGGCACGGAAATGGAGTATTTCCATTTCGAATCAAAACTTTTCACTAAAATCGGGCAATTGGACTGATCAAATTCACATTCATGCCAGTTTTTACAAATCCATAATTAGAAATGTGGCGAAATCGAATGACCAGAAGGTATAAAAATATTAATTCAAATGTATTTACTTATCATACCAACAAAAATACTTAGATATTTTGTATACCTGGGGCCCGTCAGGGCCAGGTAATGTTAATCGCCAACATTGTTATCTGTTGTCCTTTTGTGAAAGTATTGGTGGTTCATGTCGGCTCTAATGATCTGAATCCTCGTCGCACCGTTGGCACTACAAAGCTGTGCAAAGTAATACAATAATTTTTGCCCAAGTATTTTTTATTAATCATTTATTTGTAAATTAAGGACAAAGTGCCCATTCGAGGCACAAAACCGGAAAAACAGGGGAAGAGTCTCTTTGCAAGGCTACAGAAAATAGCGGAAAAGCACCACTGTACACCCATTTTCTACAGTGGTGTCATTCCACGTCCACAAAGTGTAATTGAAAATAAAAATGACTTGGGCAAGAGAAATTCTCGTTTGGAAAAGTTTAATTACTGCATGGAAGAAATTATTCAAAAATTGAACTTACCCAATCTTCACAACATTGAAAATTGGTCAAAATTTGACAAATCTGACTTCAAACCAGATATGATTCATTTGAACAATGTTGGAAATCTTAAATTGACACAAATTTTTGCCAATGTTTTTGCCACCTGATCCTTGTTCTATGGCTGACTGACTAATTTTGTGACTTAATAAAATGTCATCATACTAGTAATGCACAATGGTCATTTTTAAATTTAAATTTTATTAAATAGTTGTTGCTTGCATTGCTTTAAAATAGTAACAAGAATGTACTCATACTTTTTAAAAATACATCATTATCAGTCAAATCAGTCAAATGTCACTAAAAACCAGGTGGTCGATAACAACTTCTATAAGATTAGTTACATGCTCACACATTGGATCACCTCTCATCAATGGCATTGGGTGTCTGAGATAATCGTGGAGATAACTGATGAAGTCACAAATGAAGTGATGGTCTTCCAGTGTGAACAACTCCCTATATCCATTGATATATGTGATGGCTTCCGATTCATAGGTGCATTTTATGAGGAATTCCATGCATCCGATTTTCAGTGATTCAATGGGCATTTTATCAGAGATGATAAGGTATTTGACCACGTTTTGCTTTGTAAGTAAATTGGAGAGAATCACTGCAGTCAAAGTCATTTCTTTGCATGGGTTTTTGTCCATTCTAAAAAGTTAAAATGCTAAAGTATTACTACTATATAACTTACATCTATTGTTGTAACACCATTGAAATGCACAAGTTTCACCAATTCACTATTATGCACTAATCATCTCAAATGCACTCATGATTTACTAGCTTTGTCATTAAGCCAGTTGCCTCAACTAGATTGCAATTATACTCAAAAGAACTTTAAAATGTCAATCACTTGTCAGTAATTCACTAATGATCATTTAATTATTAGATAGTTGTTGCTTGCATTGCCTTAAAAATAGTAGACCAGATAGAAAAATGCGTACAGCAAAAAAAAAGTAATATTGTTGGAATATAAACCTTTAAAAATACAGGACAAGAAACTAAAATAAAACTTTAAAAGAATAGGACAAGAAACTAAGATAAAACTTTAAAGAATTGGACAAGAAATAAAAAATTTTACAATAATATTAGTGGCAACATTTTTTTATTCGTTTCCTGTGCTATGCCTCAGTATCTTCTTGATTAGTGCATAATAATTGTCATACTCTCATTGTGCGTTGCCCCTGAGCCGTTGGTTCTGGTTGGGGTTGGTTGGCTGAGCAGTTCTGCTCCATCAGTATGACCATTGCAAGAAGAATTGGCCGATGCAGCTGCAGGTCTCCTTCAAGAATGCACTTCTGGTCCCGCAACACCAGACGAAGATGGAGAAGACGACCGGGACAAGATGTCGACTCTGACCACCGACTACGGCACCTCCCTCAACCACCGGTCCTCCCTCCCTCTGTCCCATCATCCCTCCAGTCCTCCTGCTCCCCCTTCCTGTACCAGAAAGCTGTGGCACGCATTCATCTGGACTGCCGGACTTGAACTCAAGGACAAGATGCAAGGAGAAGATGGACGGGTTGGTCAAGATCAAGGATGGGCGGGACGACAAGACCGTCCGCTGCTGCTCAAGATCTGTGCTCATGGGCCCATGGGTCCATTCACATTATGCATGACACATGAGGCGTGTCACAGAATGATGAAATAAGGGTATGGTTATGGCCCAATTGGTGTTCAAACCAGGATCAAATGATCCCCCGGTCTGACGACGACCTCTGAATGTGGAACCCAGAGCCTATGAATGTGGAACTCGATTTTTTACCAATAAAAATTTTCCCACTAATATTATTGTAAAATTTTTTATTTCTTGTCCAATTCTTTAAAGTTTTATCTTAGTTTCTTGTCCTATTCTTTTAAAATTTTATTTTAGTTTCTTGTCCTGTATTTTTAAAGGTTTATATTCCAACAATATTACTTTTTTTTGCTGTACGCATTTTTCTATCTGGTATAAAAATTCTTATAAAGTTGACAGCGATACAGGCAACAAATAAATGAACAAACACACGTGGTAAGTGTGGGTATGGTGTGGCGTGCAGTGGCCGGAAGCGAGGGAGTGCTCGACCGGAAGGGTGCTTGGCCGGAAGGATGCTCGACCGGAAGGGCCATCAGAGGGCCTCTCTAATGGTGACCAGCAACGGTGTGGACGCCAGTTTTAGCAGCTCCCGGTGTTAAGCAGTTGGACGCACGTGGAAGAGGAGAGGCCAGCAATGGAATTTAGCGGCGCCGATGACAAGCGGTGAGATAGCTTTTTCTAACCACAAGCTATTTCGGCACTGGAAACTGAGATCTGATTGGAAAAAAAAAAAGCTACTGGAAAAACAGAGAGGAGTCTGTTGTTTTTTTTTATCACGTACCGCAAGACAAATTAGAAGATGGCGACAAGACTACGAACAAGCGAAGCTATCAGGGCATTTACCGGGGAAGGTGATGTCGCTTGGCTGCGAAAAGTCTGGCTGGTCGCAAGCTTGCAGAAGATAGAAGATGTGGCTGGCCTCATGGCACTGTACCTCGAGGGGAACGCGTTGGTACTCTTCCTTCAGTTGGACGAACACAGCCAAAGAGATGCGCAAAAGATTGAGAGGCGCATGATAGAAGCGTTCGCTAAGCTGGCAAGAATTAGATGGAACGGTGAACGCGTTGATATTTTCGCAGCGAAAATACGGCGATTGGCTATGTTGGCTGGATATCAGGTGGAATGCGAACGCACGGTACGGTTGGCGTTCATAAATAGATTTCCAGACGACATAGCGGTGAAACTGCAGCAAGTCCCGGGTTACAAAGAAATGGAAATGCGTTCACTGGTGGAACAAGCCCGGATCATAGCAGAAGATGACAAAAAGAGTGTTGCGGCGATAGCAACTACAGAGGCTCAAGACAGCTGGCAGCGAAATGGTGAAAGGGAGGCAACCACGGCACACGGTCACCCGCGAACGTTTAGAGGTCGCTGTTTTCGGTGCCAGGGCCCGCACATGGCTAGAGACTGCAGAGAGTCAGAGCCGGAAATAATATGCTACCGGTGTAAGCGACCAGGCCACATCGCTATTAACTGCGACCAGGGAAACGATCCAAGGGGAACTACTGCGCCGGTAGTTGCCCCTTACGAGTAGAGGCGCTGCCCGTGGTGGAAGTCTTCGTGAGGGGAAAGCCACAGCGAGCAGTACGACGACACTGGTGACCGCGGGAGTGGCGCAGAGGTGGAGAGGGAAGAGCAGCGTAAGGGCAGTCGATGGCAGGAAAATTGAATGCCGAGGTCGCAGCGAGATGGAAATAGCGGTACGGGGAAGGAAAATAAGGCTTTCTGCCATCGTATTGGACAGCGTGGTGGATGGGATCGGCGTGGTTATGGGCATGGACGCAATTAGCCGTCTAGGAGGCGTCACAGTGAACAACGTCGGTGTGTCGTTTGGCGCCGCTGCATCGGTATGCGCTGTGAGTGCGCGACAGGAGAACCAGAATGCCCACGGGGAGAAATACCCCGCTTACACTGTGCAGGACAAAGACTTCAAGGCCGTGTTCGATGGGCAGCGATGGGTTGTTGAGTGGTACTGGAAGGGAGAACCACCAACACTGAAGACCAAAGTGGGCTGCTATCAACACACATTGAAGGGAAACATTAGGAGCGAGTTCGAGCGAGAGGTAGAGAGATGGATTGAGGAGGGCATACTGCTTCCCTGGAAAGAGGAGGTGAAGTGCGGAGTATTGCCGTTAATGGCGGTGGCGCAACCCACGAAGAACAAGGTGAGGCCGGTGCTGGACTTTCGGGATCTGAACGAGCACGTGTCATGCCACACGGGTGGCGAGGTCACGGAAGTCTGTGGGGAAACCCTGCGTGAGTGGAGACGCAATCGTAGATCTAAACTCGGCATACTTGCAATTGCATATAGATGAGAAGCTCTGGCAGTATCGGCTGGTCAGGTATAAGGGCCGGACATATTGCCTGACCAGGCTCGGTTTCGGGCTGAGCTCCGCACCGAAGATCATGGCGGCGGTCCTCAAGACCATTCTGGGAAAGGCCGACAAGATGAAGAGGGCCACTAACTCCTATATTGACGACATCCTAGTGGACGAGTCTGTGGTGTCGGCGGCGGAGGTCACGAGCCATTTACAGGGGTATGGACTGGCTGCAAAGCCGTCAGAAGTGTTGGAGGGAGGAGCCGCGCTGGGACTTAGGCTACGGCGAGACAGGACGGGCGTCTTGGTATTCCAGAGGGGAAATGAAGTTCCAGAATTGGGCCCAAGTATGAGTAGGCGGGAGCTTTTCTCGGTGTGTGGAAAGTTGGTGGGTCACTACCCGATTGCTGGGTGGCTCCGGACGGCATGCAGCTATGTCAAGAGACGAGCGGGAGGAGTGACAGAGTGGGAGAGAGGACGGTGGCCATGATGCAGGAGATCGTGAGGAGGGTGAAGGCCGACGACACAGTGCGGGGACGCTGGTATGTTCCCAAATCACAGAGCGGGACCGTATGGTTTGATGCCAGCAGCATGGCGCTGGGTGTCACGTTGGAGATAGGAGGTGTTGAGGTCGAGGATGCAGCCTGGCTTAGGAAGAAGGACGACTGCAACCACATCAATGTGGCCGAACTGGACGCAGTGTTGAGAGGGGTGAATCTCGCCCTGAGGTGGGGACTACGCACCATCGAGATACGCACCGACTCGGCTACTGTACTCGGATGGGTGAGATCAGTGCTCACCAGTGAGAAGAGAGTGCGAACGAGAGGGGCGGCGGAGATGCTGATAAAGCGCCGCCTCGGAACTTTAGGAGAGCTGGCCACCGAGTTCGACCTGAGGCTGAGCGTAGTTTTCGTGCCCTCAGAGAAAAATAGGGCGGACATCTTAACTAGGGTGAAGAAAGCCTGGATGGAAGCGCCGGAGGAGGTAGAAGATGAGATAGCTGCCGTGTGTCGGCTGACCGAGTCGGATCTGAAAGGGTTGCATGACATGCACCACATGGGAGTGGATAGGGGCCTGTTCCTAGCCAGGAGAATCGACTCGGACGTTAACAGACACAGTGTTCAAAGGGTGGTTAGAGGCTGCGTCCGATGTCAGTCCATTGATCCCGCCCCGAGTGTACACGAAACGGGAAGCCTCCCGGTGGATCACGACTGGAAGCGATTGGCGGTGGATGTAACGCACTACCGACAGGGAACGTACCTCTCGATGGTCGACTGTGGACCAGGACGGATGGCGATATGGAGGGAGATGAAGACTGGAACGGCCGAGGAAATCATGCGGACGTTGAGAGAGGTGTCCTTGGAGCGGGGCCCTGTGGACGAACTGCTGATGGACAACAGCGCAGCGTTCTGCTCGGAGGCGCTGAGGGAGATGCTCGATGGATGGAAGGTGGACCGTTTCTTCAGAGCAGCGCACAGGCCGAGCGGGAATGGAATTGTGGAGCGACACCACCGGACGATCAAAGCAATGGCGGAGCGGGGCCATATCTCACCAATGGAGGCAGTGTTCTGGTACATGTCCCCTCGGGTGGGACAGGTCGAGGAATCGGTGCCACACAGAGCAGTATTCAGATACGAGTGGCGACACCGTGCACGCCACCACAACGGCCAGTGGGGAGAGAGAGTGCATTCGTGCAGGTGGGCGAAGAAGTCTGGGTTAAGCCCCCAGATGCACGTTGCACATCTCAATGGGGAAGGGGAACGGTGACGGCCGTAAATTCCCAGAACAATGTGTCCGTGGACGGAGTACCACGTCATGTCCTGGATGTCCATAGAATTACTGTGTCAACGGACTCCGAGGAAGAGGAAACCCAAAGTGCTGCCCCAACACTGCGGAGATCGCAAAGAAGTCGTAAACCACCAACCTGGACAGCAGACTTTCATATGCAGAAGGACGAGGGGGAAATTGATCCTTGAGATCAGGGGGACGTGTGGGTATGGTGTGGCGTGCGGTGGCCGGAAGCGGGGGAGTGCTCGACCGGAAGGGTGCTTGCCTGGAAGGATGCTCGACCGGAAGGGCCAGCAGAGGGCCTCTCTAGTGGTGACCAGCAACGGTGTGGACGCCAGTTTTAGCAGCTCCCGGTGTTAAGCAGTTGAACGCACGTGGAAGAGGAGAGGCCAGCAGTGGAATTTAGCGGCGCCTATGAAAAGCGGTAAGTGAGATAGCTTTTTCTAATCACAGTAAGCAATACACACAATTGCACATACACATACATACGTAAAAATAAATACATACACACACATACATATGCATATACATATACACATACATACACACACACACACATATATATATATATACATACATATATATATATATATATATATATATATATATATATATATATATATATATATATATATATATATAACGAAGGAAATGTGGTAAGGAACCAGGTGGACCATAACGCACCAAAGTACTCAATACTTAGGGTAGTAGAGTGGGTAATAGGAACAAGTAAGACCCCGACGGCTGAGCTCAAGCCGTTTCGACGGCTAATTCAGTCCAGAATTAGCCGTCGAAACGGCTTGAGCTCAGCCGTCGGGGTCTTACTTCTTCCTATATATATATATATATATATATATATATATATATATATATATATATATATATATATATATATATATATATAACGGCGATGAATTAGTTTTGCGAGGTTTTTTATATGAAATCGTGTGTCGAAACAAATATTGTTATACTTGGGGAGGGTCATATTTGTGTAATATTGCCAGAATTAATAACAGAACACACTCACTGTTTGGTTGGTTTTCGCTTTTCGCTTCTGTGTCTTTTATATCGGTAATCTAATTTATTCGGTCCTCAATGTTGCCATTGATTGACCAACGGTAAAAAATAATACAGATACAATATAGACTCAAACACATATATATAGTTTATCAAAGTTCTTTCGTTGCACATCTGCAACATCGTCAGTGGTGCTATTGTTTCCTCCCGTTACATTGTATGTCTACGCCATTTTTATTTAGTCTGTCTATATATTTATTTATTTATTTGTTTGTTTGTTTATTTTATTTTGTCTTCTTTGCGCATGTGTTTGCGTGTG
>OZ024740.1:17052030-17077030 GCA_964016885.1 Eledone cirrhosa
TATCCTCATCCTCACGTCTTCCCAAGACACGGCGAACAGAATCTATGAGACGTTCAACAACACGGACGAGAACATTGACTTCAGTGTTGAACACCCCAACGAAGACGGGTCACTTGCCCTCTTCGACTTCCGAATCAACATCACGGAACAGGGAAGGATCCACTGCAACTTCTACCGAAAGGCAGCCTGCAGGGACCTGTTCGTTTACTACAAGTCCGCTCTCCCTAAGAGTGCCAAAAGAGGATACATCACGAACGAGATCGCGCGAATCAAAAACAGATGCAGCGATCCCGCGAGTGGTTTCACTCATACCAAGCGATTCCTCGAGGTGCTGGAGACGAACGGGTACCCTACCTCGCTCACAGACAGAATAGGAGACACCAGACACAAGAGACAGAAAAGCACCCAAGGCAAGTGCTGCCTTAAAATGCCACACCTGGGCGAGAATACCACCAACGCTATCCGCAAGGCTATACGGAGGGAGGGCCTCGACATCCACCTGGCCCACTCGGGCCCCTCCCTGCGAAGATGCCTCTCCAGGAAACCCGGGAAATCTACTGACGCGTGCTCCCTCAGAGACTGCCCGATACGCAATGCGAACTGTTGCCTACGCACATACGTCGTGTATAAGATAGAATGTGACAGGTGCAACCAATACTATATAGGTAGCACAATCCGACCTTTGCACATCCGGATCAAGGAACACACTAAAACCAGGGCCTCGTCTTTCCAGAAACATAGACAAATGCGGAAACAAAGACGGAAGGCCCATTGTCACAATTCTAGCGACTGAAAGAAACGTCGGCACGTTACGTATCAAGGAAGCGCTTTTTATCAAACGCCTTGCACCGCAAATAAACAATCGATCCGAGAGAAGCGAAATGAGGTGGCTGGTTTAAGTTAACAAACGATGCAGCAACACACGCACACACACACACAAACGAGACAACTACACACGCACACGCACACACACACAGTAGCATTCCACCATACGAACATACTACACTGCCAATACAGAGAAAAAAGGCAACAACACACACACAGACACTCAAACGAGACAACAACACACGCACACACACAGTAACATTTAACAAACAGGCAGAGAATGGACTAACAGCTAGCACCACCCCACTCCCACATTCGGCCGCTGACCTCTGCCCGACCGACCCCATTTCACGCGCACGCGCGCTCTGCTGAATGCCTCAGATATTCAAAACAACAAACAGCGGAGGACGCGTTTCGCACCTTTCCGACAGACAACTTTTCCCCCACCCCGGAAAAAACCCCCAGTTGATGGATGTGAATCCGAAATATATAGGGACAATTAAATCTCTCCCAAGGTAACTCTCTCTCGTGTTCCTGATATTTTTAGTGAACACGCTGAATACTACAATAATGCATTAAGGAAGGCCGACCACCGGGATACAATAGAATACATTGATAGGAATTTCCATAACACACATAGCTCTACACGAAATCAAGAAATACGTAACCGGGGGACTAAAATACAAGCGCACACACACAGTACTACCAGACATACTAATAATAGGAAATCACCACTAAATAAATCACGTTGTAGAAAGTATATCTGGTACAATCCTATTTTTAATGCCTCGATTAGTACAAAACTATCTCTTTCATTCTTTAAGTTAATCAACAAACATTTCCCTAGTTCCCATAAATACAGCAAAATTCTGAACTCTAAAACAATTAGACTATCATACTCCACGGCACCAAACCTTGAAGCATACATAAAAAAACTTAACTTAAGGCAATTAAACAACTCTACAAAACAAAACATTTTAGTAACAGATGGGCAGAACGTAATATCTGCCTCCCAACCACTAAATGGGAGACGGGTATTACACAATCCACCTGTACCGCTATCGCAACCTATCCATGGTATACCCGCAACTCACAACAAAGAATGTAACTGCCATCTACCTGAAAGATGTCCATTGAAGAATGAATACCTAAAGTCCAACATTGTTTACCAATGCACGGTTGAATCGAACGACTAGAAATGGTATTATATCGGATCTACCACCACCTCGTTTAAATCTCGCTGGTACCGTCATCGATTCTCAATCAAACATCCTAATCACCGTTTTGTGACCACGCTCGTCAACAAGACCTGGCAACTCCGTGAACGCAACCAACAGTTCACCTTAAAATGGGATATACTTTCCAGCGCAAGTGCATATCGGAGTGGATTGAAATACTGCAGGTTATGTAACCTTGAACTCTTTTACATATTAAAATCCCAAAACAAACTACTTAACGATAGAATTGAACGATCATTATACTGCAACCACAAACTAAAAGCTAAATTCTCTCACTATAAAATAACTTAACATTCGAACCCGTAACTATAACATCGCTTTCTAGCTAACCACCCTCTCTTCCCCCACACTACAAGACAATACACTGCTTATCACTATAAATGGTAACCCAGTGCAATTCATAGATTACTACTACAAACCCAAAGTTCACTCACCACATAAACTTCGTCTGTCCCCTCTCTACCTCTCTCTCTACATCCATTACACTCTCTCTCTCTCTCGCCTTTGGCCTACCTCCCTCTCCACATCTATGAACCTGCCCTCTGGGGCAATAAATAATTCCGACCTTAACTATCAACGCATCTCTCCAAAAGTAACCAGTATAATAAAACCCCTACCATAACATTTTGATTAAGATATCTACAAACCACTCTCTCCTACTTCTCCAACCCCTGCATATCTTTCTCTCTCTCTCCCTCTCCCCTACTTTTTTCTCTCTTCCTTTTCTACTCTATCTTCCCCAACAACCCCACTTAAGGGTATTTACATTGTACATTTTACCATTCTGCTCTGATGATACAGTGGTCGCAGCATTGGATATTTGAGTTCTGCAAATTCTTGTAAATTTGCACATAGCATAACTAGGCTGTAGTACCACCGTGGAAACATTTGTAAGCACACGGAATAAATTACCTTTTTATGATGTCTACCTGTTATTATTCATTCTTTATATATATATATATATATATATATATATATATATATATATATATATATATATATATATATCATACACACACACACACACACATACATACATATATACATGATGGCTGCCCCCTCGTTATCGAGTATGGCCATTGCACGATATAACATTATTAATAATTATTAATTAATTCTATCGTGCAATGCCTGTGCCTGAAGATATTTTTTAAAGTGAGGAAAGACTGTGCACTGAGCCAATCCCACTCTCTGAGCGACAGTAGCTATAACCTGAAAAGAAGAAAAGATCAACATCATCGGTAACTACTGAGCTGCAGGTTTTATATCGGAGTTATCCCAGTTTCCTGAGTTGCCTTCTCCTAGAAGAATGCCCTGACAAAGGCTAGGGGTCCTTCACTCCCAGTGGGTTAACCGCGCGGTACATGTGTATATACATATTTACACACTTTCGGATGGCCGTTGACTCTTATGAGTTCTTCCGCCCTTGTCAGGTTTTTTTTTTTTTGTCCTGCAGAGTGTCCAAAATCACCCTCCTCACCAAGTAAACGTTGTGGGGTTGCCGGTTTAGTCGCCGACGACCCGACCATGCGACAGGTTGTACTGGGTTACATGTTACCAGTAGCATACATACATACATACATACATACATACATACATACATACATACATACATACATACATACATACATACATACATACATACAGGGTGGCTGCCAACTCGTTTTCGAGTACGGCCACTACTTTATATCCATGTAGGAGAACCCCTACCGATGTGCTGAACGAGCGTGACTTTTTAGTCCAGCCAGCGACTTGAAAACGCTGGTACAAACACTACACTTGTGACAATTATTGACACATAGTGCTAGGCCCATGGTACCATGTGACGACAAGTGCAGAGAGATCTCCAGATATAAAGCAATGCCTGTGCTGTGAAGCTTTTATAGTGAGCAAAGGCACTGCACAAAGCCAGTCCCACACTCTTAACCAAGATGATAATTACCAAAAAGGAGAACAAGTCAACATCATTGGATACCATCAGGGTTGCAGGTGTTATATCATAGTTTTCAATCTCCTAGAATTCTGCCTTGACAAAGGCGAAGGGGTCATCTCTCGCGGTGATTTTGGATGACCATTGACTCTTAAGAGCTCCTTTGCCCTTTGATATATATACATACATATAATATATATACATGGTGGCTGCCAACTCGTTTTCGAGTACGGCCACTACTTTATCTCCATGTAGGAGAACCCCTACCGATGCGCTAAACGAGTGTGACTTTTTAGTCCAGCCAGCGACTTGAAAACTCTGGTACAAACACTACACTTGTGACAATTATTGACACATAGTGCTGGGCCCATGGAACCATGTGACGACAAGTGCAGAGAGATCTCCAGATATAAAGCAATGCCTGTGCCGTGAAGCTTTTATAGTGAGCAAAGGCACTGCACAAAGCCAGTCCCACACTCTTAACCAAGATGATATTTACCAACAAGTCAACATCATTGGATACCATCAGGGTTGCAGGTGTTATATCAGAGTTTTCCTTCTAGAATTCTGCCTTGACAAAGGCTAAGGGGTCATCTCTCCTGGTAATTTTGGATAGCCATTGACTCTTAAGAGCCCTTTTGCCCTTTGACAGGTTTTGCTTTTAGTTCTGCAGGATGTCCAAAGTCACCCTCCTCACAAAGAAACCTTAGTGGGGTTGCCAGTTTAATCGCCAACGACTGGACCATGAGACAGGTTGTACTGGGATACATGTTACCAGTAGCACCAACTGGTGACCTGACATACATACATACATACATACATACATACATACATACATACATACATACATACATATTGGGTTCAATGTTTGGTGTCTTCTTCGTGCAGGTATGTGTGTACGAGTGTCGGCTGAAAGATTAATAGGCTGAGAATGAGGAAGTGATGCTAGAGCAGTGAAATCTTGCATGCATTAATTTCAACTCTTCTTATTAATAACTGCATTGTTTTTTTCCAGGGACTATGTTGAAAAATAAACCTCATTTGGTCATTCCACGAGAGTATCTTGGTCAGCTTATGAAGGATTGATGCTAAAGCTGTGAAATCTTGCATACATTAATTTCAACTCTTCTTATTAATACCTAGATTGTTAATTTCCAAGGACTATGTAGAACATTAAACCTCATTTGGTCATTCCATGAGAGTATCTTGGTCAGCCTATGAATTGTTTAGCCGACCCTCATTGTAGTGGTTAATTGTAACATCACAACCTAGTTTAAGTTCTTACCAATGTTGACTTTACACCGTTCTAATAAAGTAGAGTTCAAATAGTGGAATATTCCATTAAATTCATAATGTCCCTCTTCCACAATGTGGGGTCTCTTCTGTTAATATATGAAATCTACTACATCACACCTTGTGCTATTTATGGCTATTCCTTTACATTCCAAATTCAAATCCCACTGGAGTCAATTTCATCCTCCTGGGGCCAATATAAATCAAATAACCTCATGTTTCTTTTCTTAAATGTTACAAATCAGTAGGGGATTGGCATTAATCGGTAGAGCATCGGATATTATGCTTTGCAGCACAGAGTTATGGCCCTTTATATTCTGAGTTCAAATCCCGCCGAGGTTAGCTTTGCCTTTCATCCTTACGGGGTCGTTAAAATAAAGTACCAGTAATACACTGAGATAATTGCTGGCCTTGTTCCAAACGTAGAAACAATTAATCGGTAGAGCGTCGGATATTATGCTTTGCAGCATAGAGTTACGGCCCTTTGTATTCTGAGTTCAAATCCTACCGAACTTAGCTTTGCCTTTCATATTTACAGCGGTCGATAAAAGAAAGTACCAGTAATGCACTGGTCTCGATTTAATCGACTTTCCCCTCCCCAAATTGCTGGCCTTGAGCCTAAATCAGAAACCATTATTTGGAAAGCTGAATTGTAATATTTATTCATATTCCTCTGCGTTCATATCTCGACAAGATATCTTTTATTTTGTCCCCCTCCAGGATCTATATACTGTGTGCCACACATATGTTCTCTATCAATTGTCTACATCTATTCCTTTTAAATATTCATGACCTTCCTACTAAAGTTAGGAGAATCCCAATATGAAATCTATTGTAAAGATTACTATAGGTTACTCTATTCCAAAGTTGGGTTTCGGGAAAAATGTTGGTGTTATATATATATATATATATATATATTTATATATAGTTGTTATATAGTAAGGTTCATTATTGGGTGTGTAAAACGGTCCAATAAATTTATGTTAGCAATATTAAGTTCTCCACGCTTTTGTATATCTCCAATTCCATTCAAGGGAACAGCTAGATGATGTAAAACGGAGTATAAGTATCAAAATGAAAATCCGAAGGCAAGGTAAAATTCCAATCATTTAATCACGACACATGTTTCAATAAGAGATAGATCGATTGTGAAGCCATGATCGATTATCACGGATCTCATCAGGTGAAAATGAATTGTCTTCAAATTCTTGATATGAGGGAGAAAAATAACGATGTTCCCTCACAGAATTCATTCCCTCAATTCTGTGAGAGAACATCGTTATTTTTCTCCCTCATATCAAGAATTTGAAGACAATTCATTTTCACCTGATGAGATCCGTGATAATCGATCATGGCTTCACAATCGATCTATCTCTTATTGAAACATGTGTCGTGATTAAATGATTGGAATTTTACCTTGCCTTCGGATTTTCATTTTGATATATATATATATATATATATATATATATATATATATATATATATATATATATATATAGGAAAAAGTATGACCCCGACGGCAGAGCTCAAGCCGTTTCGACGGCTATTTCTGGACTATTTCCGTCCAGAAATAGCCGTCGAAACGGCTTGAGCTCTGCCGTCGGGGTCATACTTTTTCCTATTTTCCACTCTACTACCCTAATTATTGAGTACTCTGGGGCGTTATGGTACATCTGGTTTCTTACCACAATTCCTTTGTTATATATATATATATATATATGTGTGTGTGTGTAGGAGGTGAGTTTTATTGTAGTACAATAAAGCAATGCAAATATCGGATAAGTAGCACTCTACAGTTTGTAGGATTGGAGTATAAATAATATAAGATCAAAAGATGGTTAAAAGAGTTCCAAGTATTTTATTATGCGCATTTCAAAATCAAATATCATCATGTGATGATATCTGCGTTTTCATCAGATAAAATAGGGATACATGATATGAAGGTTAAAAAACACTTGTGAATAGTGAAGTTTTAAATCAACGTATCCATATATTGATTTAAAACTTCACTATTCACAAGTTTTTTTTAACCTTCATATCATGTATCCCTATTTTATCTGATGAAAACGCAGATATCATCACATGATGATATTTGATTTTGAAATGCGCATAATAAAATACTTGGAACTCTTTTAACCATCTTTTGATCTTATCTCTTTCTCTCTCTCTCTCTCTCTCTCTCTCTCTCTCTCTCTATATATATATATATATATATATATATATATATATATATATATATATATATATGAGGGACGTAAAATAAGAAAATTATACAATTAACTTACTTACTAAAATATCATATATATAAATATATATATATTTCGTTTCATTATATTACAACTTATATATATATATATATATATATATATTTAATATAGAAAGGCTTCTACAGGACTAGCACTGTTTCATTCTTGAGAAATCATCAGGAAGTTTCTCCCGAATGAAACAGTTCTAGTCCTGTAGAAGCCTTTCTATATTAAATATTTATACTCTACTTTGTATTGAGTACCTTATTTACTGTGGTTACCCCCGATTGAACCCGGGATAAACTTATCTATCTATCTATATATATATAAATGAAAGGTATAGAAAGTATTGTAGCAAGAAGCCAACAGTATTCCATAATATATAAGTGACTATAGCGTCAAAATGGGAAAATAGTTAACGTAAGATGTGGGAAAAATAATTCAAACTCAATTCAAAAAGAATCAGGATATAGATTCATCCAACAGAATTTAGTGAAATCCAGGGAGAAATCAATAGAGCCTTACCTCATGATAAAATAAAGTTTAAAATACTCATCCTTCAATTATATATATATATATATATATATATATATATATATATATATATATATATATATATGCGAGACAAACCACAAACCCTCAATCTGAATTTTACTTTTGAAAATCATAAGAACTGTGAAACCGGTAAAGGAAATAAATAAATATTCTTAAAAAGACTCCAGCTGCATTTTCAATTTCTTTTCCTTATACTTTCACCCGTGTAGGACATCTGGTTTTTTTCTTTTTCTTGTGTTTTTTGTAAATAAAAAACCTCATTTTCTTATGTGTGTGTGTGGGGGGGGGGGGGGGGGGGTTGAATGTATGTACGCGAAAATACAGCACAGTACAATGAAGATATATATTAGTTTTACGATTAATATAGTAATGAAAAGAGCCTGAACGTTTTGGACGTTAGTCCTTCATCAGGACATAGAATGAGAGATGGAAGAAGAAATAGAAAGATACAAGAAAGGATCTCCGAATTGCACTTGATAGGTTTGATGCCGATTGCTGCATGGCTGGAAGGAAATTCAGTGCTGCGAAAACCGAGACACTTGTCCTCTCAAGGAAGCCTGTATAGTACGCTCTACATGTGAATAATGGAGTTCCACTGAAGCAGGTGGAGAAGTTCAAGTATCTCGGAGCCATGTTCACGAGTAATGGAAGGCAGGAAGCTGAATTAAGCGTCAAAATTGCGGGAGCTGGTGTCAAATCCAAACTCATTATCTTAAATTCGGTATTCGTGCCAACCCTTACCTATGGGCATGAATCTGGAGTAATGTCCAAAAGAATACGATCGAGAAAATATCCGACCGAAATGGGGTTTCTCCGAAGTTCTTTGGAGTAACGTTACTCAATAGAGCTCGGAGATCAGAGTGTCACTCCAGGTAGAGCGGCGACTTCTCCGAATTGAGAGATCACAGCTCTGATACTGTGGACATGTGGTTAGAAGGTCTCAGGAAGAAATCGCTGGACAGATTTTACGGGCGAAACCAACTGGCAGGAGACCCATTGGTAGACCCCGAGCAAGTTGGTTGGATAACATCCATGAGCTTGGGGATCCAGTCGGATCAGTTAGAGACGGTTGCTTCTGACAGTAACCGCTGGAAGGGGTGTTTGAGGACTTTGTCCCCATGGCCCTCTCAGGAAAAAGAAGAAGAAGAAGAAGAAGAAGAAGAAGAAGAAGAAGAAGAAGAAGAAGAAGAAGAAGAAGAAGAAGAAAAATCATTTTTACAAGAGAATAGCATGTATTTAATTAGCCATTGCTCTTCTTCTTCTTCTTCTTCTTCTTGCCCGGGCTTGTGCTTCGGAGGGAAACTTTCTATGGAAGTGGTGCCTATTGAAATATGACAAGTAACCGAATGAAACCAGTAAAAGAATATGAACTCGATGAAGTGTTATGTATGTATAGTCCCGTAACTCCTGAGTCGTAGGGGCGCTGTATTGACATATGGCGTTTCTTGGGCCTGGCGGAGTCCATCTCCTCTCCAGGACTGAATACAGCAGATATATTCCAGAGAAAGATAGAAAGTGAGAAAGAGAAGAAATGAGGAAGAGATATAGAGGAAGAATCGACCTTGAAAGGTTGAACGGCAAAGTTGACCTGGTCGGGGTTTGAACCCGGAGCAGAGAGCCGGAATAACATAAATAATTCTTATCCGACCTTCTAAACACTCTACCATTTCGGTGCCTATCAAGTGTTAACGTCCTCCAAATTTCATCGTAAAACTACATAGGAAGACATTTACCGAAAGTACCGTAGCTGCAGGTGGAATTGAACCAGGATCCACTTGGTTTCCAGCTGAACTTTTTAACCACACAGCCTATTATATTCACGAATAGTAGCAACAGCGAGAAATCTCAGTAATATCATATATATACATATGAAAGTATACATATATACATATTTCACACACACACACATATATATATATATGAAAGATGTATATATGCATACTTTCATATATACATCTCTCTCTCTCTCTCTTTCACATACATTTATCTTTCTCTCTCTCTCTCTGTATATATATATATATAAACACAACATACACACACATATATATGTGTATTTATATCACACACACACACACACACACACACACACACACACACACACACACACACACACACACACACACACACACATATATATATATATATATATATATATATATATATATATATATATGTAGGAGGTGAGTTTTATTGTAGTACAATAAAGCAATGCAGATATCGGATAAGAAGCACTCTACAGCTTGTAGGACTGGAGTATACATAATATATAAGAACAAATCTTTTGTTCTTATATATATATATATATATATATATATATACCTATATATATATATATATATATACATATATATATATACATATATATATATATATATATATACATATATACATATATATATATATACATATATATATATATATATATATACACACACATATATATATATATATATATATATATATATATATATATATATATATATATATACACACACATATATATATATATATATATATATATATATATATATATATATATATATATATATACATATATATATATATATATACACATAGATATATATATATGTATATATATATATGTATATATATATATATATATATATGTATATATATATATATATATATAAACAACATACACACATATGTGTGTGTATGTTGTGTTTACATCACACACACACATATATATATATATATACATAACATATAATTCCAGACTTTTGGTGCTTGTTAGGGTTGGTGGACGAGTTCATATGAGTGGGATAGGGAGCTACAGCAATATAAAGAAGCACAGCAGCAGCAGGAGCAGTAGCAGCAGGAGCAGCAGCAGAAGCAGTGATGGCAGCGGAGAGGAAGAAGTAAAAGAAGAGAAAATAAAATAAAAAAGCAGAAGTTCTAGTTTTTTTTGGGGGGGGCGGGGGGGGAGATGGTAGGTGTTGAGTGAGCGGAAGAGAGAGAGATAGAGTGAAAGGAGGAGACAGAGAGAGAGAGAGAGTGAAAGGAAGAGACAGAGAGAGATAGAGTGAAAGGTGGAGACAGAGTGAGAGTGAGTGAAAGGAGGAGACAGAGAGAGAGTGAAAGAAAGACAGAGAGAGAGTAAAAGGAAGACAGAGAGAGAGAAATAGAGTGAAAGGAAGAAAGAGGGAAAGTGCGTGGAGTGGGAAGAAGAAGGTGGAAGTCGGGAAGTACCATTGTAAGATGAGAGTGAGGGGGTGTCAGAGTTGGTGGTGGTGGTGGTGGTGGAGACACCTAGACTGAACAATTGAGCAGCTGCTTGCTTCCTTCACATACACACACACACACAGTCATACATATACTGGTACAGGCGAGCACACAGCACAGACAGATAGACGCTACATACAGTTATATAACCACAGACTCACACTCACACTGACACACAGATAGACACTTACATAGTTATATATTGATAGACACACACACACAGATAGACGTTTACATAGTTATATAACCACAGACTCACACTGACACTGACACACACACACACACACAGATAGACACTTACATAGTTATATATTGATAGACACACACACACAGATAGACGTTTACATACACTGACACACACACACACAGATATACACATAGTTATACAGCGATAGACACACACACACACACAGACAGATAGACACTTACATACACTGACACATGGCTCACACACATAGACAGATAGACACTCACATAGTTATATATCGATAGACACACACAGATACACACACACTGACACAGATAGACACTCACAGTTATAGCGATAGACACACACACTGTCACAGGCTCACATACATAGACAGACAGACACACACATATAGTGAGATATATCGATAGACAGATAGACACATAGTTATATATCGACAACAACACAGACAGACACAGACAGACACACAAGAGTTATATATCGACAAACACACACGCACTGACACACGCGCACACACATAAACAAACACGCACATACAGTTATTTTTAGACAAACAAACAAACAAACACATACAGAGACTGACACACACGCACACGCATAGACAGACAGACACAGTTCTATATCGACAAATACATTTATACAACGACACACACATGCACGCACGATATTTATACACACATAGCCACACACACACACCAATAGCCACACATATATGTATAAATACAGACTGCTACCTCTCTCTCTCTCTCTCACACACACGTACGCATACACAGATATCAGTGCCACACTCTCTCGAACACGAGAGGGTTAACATATACACACATACATATTCACAAAATAATGTATAGAGACATACACAAATTGACAGAGAGAGGGGAGAGAGTAAAATTAGCATACAGAAACATATACACACATACAGGGTGTATACATCTATTATTTGTACAGTATCGGTAGAGAGTTGGACACCATGCTTTGCAGCATAGAGTTACAGTCCTTTATCGTCTGAGTTCAAATCCCACCGAGGTAAACTTTGCCTTTCATCCTTACGGGGTCGATAAAATAAAGTACCAGTAACGCACTGGGTAATTACTGGCCTTGTGCCAAAAGTAGAAACAATTATTTGTATATATATATAGAGAGAGAGAGAAACACGTACACACACACAGATATACAACAAAACATACACACCACTTCATACACAGACTAAATAGAGAGAGAGTGAGAGAAAGAAAGAGAGAAGCATAAGACAGAGCCGCACACAGAAGACAGAGAGAAACAGATAAACACACAAACCTAGTGAAACACATACACACAACGACAGACATACACATCACACATACACGAACATGCACACACACACAACACAGTCAGAGACTCAGGCATCGAAGAGACAGTAACATCCACACATATATGTAAGAATGTATGTTATATATATACTGTATATACGGTACACACACACACATATATATATATATATATATATATATATATATATATATACTGTATATACGGTACACACACATATATATATATATATATATATATATATATATATATATATATATATACTATATATACAGTACATATATATATATATACTATATATATACTGTACATATATATAAGTATATTTATATATATATATATATGCATATATATATACTATATATATATAGTATATATATATATATATGCATATATATATATATATATATATATATATACTATATATATATATATATATACTATATATATATATATATATATATATATATATATATATATATACTGTATATACTAATATATGTATATGTGTGTGTAGATATATGTATATATACTGTTTATATATATAGATATGTATATTTATAGATGTATATGGGAGATCGTGTATATGAACGTGTATATATTTCGTGTATGTATGTATAAATATATGTATATACGTATACAGGTTGATACAAACACTACGATATATACACATACACTAGCAGAGAGAGAGGCTGACATAACAGCCACTTGCAGACAGAAATACACACATATATATAGACAAACACATACACATATATATATATATATATATATATATATATACACGCATATATATATATACACATATACCCTCTAGCAGACAGACAAAGAGAAAGATTTAGAACGATAGGGATAGATAGAGAGAGTGAGAGAGGGAGTTCTCCTTTACTAACTCTCTTTTTTTCTTATGTCCTTACATACACACATATTAATATGAGTATGTGTGTGTGTGTTCGTGTATATGTATGTAAGTATGTATGTGTGCATGTATGTATTATGTATATATGTATCGATGTATGTGTGTATGTATTATATATATGTCTGTATGTATATATATATATGTATATATGTTTACATATATATACGTTTCTATCGTTCTCCCAAATTCTATCCATCTCTCCGCTTGTCCGTCAGTCTTTCTCCATCTCCTTCACACTATCTATCTATCTATTTTTATGTAAAACCCCCGCCGTCACGTCTTGTAATGTCCCATTTTTGTACGCCCCTGTGGCAAATAAAGAAAGATATCTATCTATCTATCTATCTACCTGTATGTAAACTCCCCATTTGTCCCCTCCTTTTGTGCCCTTGTGGCTAATAAAGAAATTTATCTATCTATCAATCTATCTATTATCTATCTATCCATCTAGTCAAATAAAGAAATCTATCTATCTAACACCCCCCCCCCCCACTCTCTATTTATCTTAATTTTATGTTTGTTAATTATCATTCTCCTGAATTCCTTCATTTCTTCCTTCTTTTACTGTTTCATTCCTTCATTTAATGTTTTTTTAAAATATATTTTAGGGTCTTTTCGCGTATTTTTTATTTACTTTATATATTCCATTTACTTGTATTTTTTATTTTATTTAATATATTTGATTATTTCTATTTTATTGTCTTTGATTTACATTGATGTTAACATGAGAAATAACCACCCAAATATACATAAATATCCTTCAAAGAATAACCCTAGAATAACCTTTAAATATTTCCACCACTACCGCCGCCACCATTACCGCCACCCCCACTACCACCACCGCCACCATCATTACCACCACTACCACCGCCACCATCATTACCACCACTACCACCGCCACCATCATTACCACCACTACCACGGCCACCACCATTACTACCCCTACACTGCCACCATTACTACCACTACCACTGCCACCATTACCACCACTACCACTGCCACTATTACCACCACTACCACCACCACCATTATCAACCACTACCACCACCATCACTACCACCACTACCACCACTACCACCGCCGCCATTACCGCCACTACCACCGCCACCATTACCACCGCCACCACCACCATTACCACCACTACCACCACTACCACCGCCACCATCATTACCACCACTACCACCGCCACCATCATTACCACCACTACCACTTCTACCATTACCACCACTACCACCGCCACTATTACCAGCACTACCACCACTACCACCACCACTGCTACCATTACCACCATACCACCACCACCATTACCATCACTACCACCTCCACCACCATCATCATCACCACTATTACCACCACCTCCACCACCATCATCATCATCACCACTATTACCACCACCTCCACCACCATCATCATCACCACTATTACCACCATCATCATCACCATTATTACCACCACCTCAACCACCACCATCATCATCACTATTACCTCCACCTCCATCACCCTCATTATCATCGCCGGCATCATTTTCATCATTAGCAGTGCCATCACCACCATCACCAGCATTATCACCATCAAACCATTACCCCCCCACTTCCACCACTATCATTATTACGCCTATCACCAACCAACACGAACCACCACCATCATTACCACCTTCGCCATCATTACCACCACAATCTTTACTACAACCATCTTTACCATCGCTCCCTACCATCATTACCACCACCACCACCACTACTACCACCACCACTACTACCACCAACACCACTACCACCACCACCACCACCACCACCATTACCACCATCATACCACCGCCGCCACCGCCACCACCACTACCACCACCGCCACCACCACTATTACCACCACCAACATAACCACCATCATATATAATTCCTATTATCATCCCCTCATTTACTCCCACGAGCACCGCCGCCACCACCCCACGACTGCCATTACCCACACCCAACTATTATCAACTATAGGCGTAAGAGCCAACGAAGCCGTCTACGTGATCTCAGGGCCAATCCCAATACTACGTTCCTACCACTACTACCATATTCCCACCAGAACCACCACTACTACCATATTCCCACCAGAACTACCACTACTACCATATTCCCACCAGAACCACCACTACTACCATATTCCCACCAGAACCACCACTACTACCATATTCCCACTAGAACTACCACTACTACCATATTCCCACCAGAACCACCACTACTACCATATTCCCACCAGAACCACCACTACTACCATATTCCCACCAGAACCACCACTACTACCATATTCCCACTAGAACTACCACTACTACCATATTCCCACCAGAACCACCACTACTACCATATTCCCACCAGAACCACCACTACTACCATATTCCCACCAGAACTACCAGTACTACCATATTCCCACCAGAACCACCACTACTACCATATTCCCACCAGAACCACCACTACTACCATATTCCCACCAGAACCACCACCTCTACCTTATTCCCACCAGAACCACCACTACTACCATATTCCCACCAGAACCACCATTACTACCATATTCCCACCAGAACTACCACTACTACAATATTCCCACCAGAACCACCATTACTACCATATACCCATCACCACCACTACTACCATATTCCCACCAGAACCACCACCACTACCATATTCCCACCAGAACTACCATTGCTACCATATTCCCACTAGAACTACCACTACTACCTTATTCCCACCAGAACTACACTACTACCATATTTCCACCAGAACTACCACTACTACCATATTCCCACCAGAACCACCACTACTACCATATTCCCACCAGAACCACTACCACTACCTTATTCCCACCAGAACCGCCACCACCACCTTATTCCCACTAGAACTACCACTACTAACATATTCCCACCAGAACCACCACCACTACTACCATATTCCCACCAGAACTACCACTACTACCTTATTCCCACCAGAACCACTACTACTACCTTATTCCCACCAGAACTACCACCATCACTACTACCATATTCCACCAGAACTACCATTACTACCTTATTCCCACCAGAACCAAATCCGTCACCACATACCCAACAAAACAATCATTTTCTTTACCCTATTAACGTTATAATTTCTTCCCACCACCACCACCATAATAACCACCATTCTCACCCACAGCCACCACCACCACCATTCTCACCCCACCACCACCTATACTGTCACCACCATCACCATCTTAAAATAATCATTCTCACTATACTATCCTTTCATCTACCTCGCAACCACCACTCCTACACTCATTACCACCACCACCACCACTACTACTACACTCATTACCACCGCCACTGCACTCATTAACACCACCACCACCACTACACTCACCACCAGCACCACTACACTCATTACCATCACCAACTCTACCACTACCACCAGCACCACCCCCACCCCCACCGCGCCATCACCCCCACCCTCACCCCCACCCCCATCACCCCCACCTCCACCACCACCACCAGCCCCACCTCTTACCTTAAAAAAATGGAACTAAGAAATATATAAGACAACAAAACTAACGAAGGTTAAGATCACGACATAAAAAAAAAATAAAACAAGAGAGAGAGGGAGAGAGAGAGGAGGAGATACAGTGAGAAAGAGAAACAGAGTGATAGAGGAATAAGAGAGAGAGGGAGTGAAATAGAGCGAAAGGATGTGTGAGAGAAGAAGAGAGAGAGAAAAGATGAGTAAGAGAGAGGAAGTAAAATAGAGAGAAAGGATGTGAGAGACAGAAAAAGAGAAGAAAAGTGAGGAGAGAGAGAGAAAGAAAGAGAGAAAATATTGTTTTTTTTCCTCGTCTGATTTCTGTATCCCCCATCTATACCACCACCACCACCACTACTACCGTCGGTACTATTGCACTAACATCACTACCACTACCACTGGTATCAGTACTACCACACTAGCACTTATACTACTATCAGTACTACCGTACTAACAGCAATACTATTACCACCGTTATACCATCTGTACTATCATAGTCCATAGTCTTACTATCAATCTTGTAGTAATTTCTGTTGTAGTTGTAGCTACTTATCTACCACTACTTCTGATGTCAGTATTGTTGTAGTGCTCCAGTAGTAGTAGTAGTGGGGGTAATAATAGCAGTAGTAATAGTAGTATGTAGTAGTAACAGCAGTAGTAGTAGTAGTTATAGCAGTGATATCGTTAATAAAAGCAGTAGTAGTAGTAACAACAGTAGTAGTAATAGCAGTGGTATCGTCAGTAGTAGTAGTAGTAACAACAGTGGTATCGTCAGCAGCAGTAGTAGTCGTAATAGCAGTGGTAGTCGTAGTAGTAGCAGGGGTTATCGTAGTAGTAGCAGTGGTTATCGTAGTAGTAGCAGTGGTAGTCGTAGTAGTAACAGTCTAATCGTAGTAGTAGCAGTGGTAATCGTAGTAGTAGCACTGGTTATCGTAGTAGTAGCAGTGGTAGTCGTAGTAGTAGCAGTGGTAATCGTAGTAGTACCAGTGGTTATCGTAGTAGTAGCAGTGGTAATAGTAGTAGTAGCAGTGGTAATCGTAGTAGTAGCAGTGGTAGTCGTAGTAGTAACAGTGGTAATCGTAGTAGTAGCAGTGGTAGTCGTAGTAGTAACAGTGGTAATCGTAGTAGTAGCAGTGGTAGTCGTAGTAGTAGCAGTGGTAGTCGTAGTAGTAGCAGTGGTTATCGTAGTAGTAGCAGTGGTAGTCGTAGTAGTAGCAGTGGTAGTCGTAGTAGTAGCAGTGGTTATCGTAGTAGTAGCAGTGGTAGTCGTAGTAGTAGCAGTGGTAGTCGTAGTAGTAGCAGTGGTAGTCGTAGTAGTAGCAGTGGTTATCGTAGTAGTAGCAGTGGTAGTCGTAGTAGTAGCAGTGGTATCGTTAACAGCAGCAGCAGCAGTGGTAGTAGTAACCGCAGTGGTATCATTAATAGCAGCAGCAGTAGTAGTAAAGTGGTGGTTCCAGTTTAGTTAGTATGTTGTTAGCCGTTGGACGTTGTTCATGTTTCCTTACGACTCTCTTCATGTCTGTCTTCTGGGAACGATGTCGACTGGGAATCGCTACTGTCGACCGCTAGACCAAGTTCCACGCTGGATGCTTTCTCCCCCTCTACTATAAGTCGACTTTGCCTATGTGTGTTGTATATACTGGTATAAATCTACATATATATATATATATATATACATACACGTATAAGTCGAGAGAGGTGGGGGGGAAAACACGGATTATACATTTACATACGCGCATACATATTGGAATATATATACACATATATTTTTAGGCAGCTGACCGTGACCTGACATATACACACACATGCATATATATATACATAACATATCTATAAGTATATGTATATATAATATATATATACATATATATATATATAAATAAATGTGTGTATATATATAATATATACATGCATGTATAAAATATAAAAATAAGCACCATGTAAAAAAAACTAAAACCCCTCCTCCTTTCACCCCACAAAAAAGAAAGAAAGAAGGAATTTATTCACATCTCACCCTCCTACCACTGTGATTTTTACATCTCCCACTGTCACCCTTATATTACTACCACCATTATCACTAGTGGTAAAAAAAAATAAAAAATAAAGGCACCTCTTCCTTCTGTCACTTTCCCCGTCGTCGTCTTCCTCTCTTTGTCTACCTTCTGTTCACTCTCACCTTCTATCTCCTTCATTCTCTCTCTTTCTCTCTACTCAATCTCCTTTCACTTCCTCTCTCTGTCTTCACTTACTATCTATTCTTCTTTTACTTACTCTCTCTCATCACTTACTATTTTTCTCTGACTTCCTCTCTGTTTTGACTTACTCTCTTTCTGTCACTTTTTCTCTCTCTTCACTTATATCTTTCTTCCATTTTCTCTCTCTGTCTTCACTTACACTCTTTCACTCACTTCCTCTCTGCTTCTCCTACTTCTCTCTCAATCCCTCCCTCACTATACTTGCTCTCGTTCTCCTTCCTCTTACTCAATTTCTCTCTATTTTTCTTTTACTGTCTCTTAATTCCCCCTCCCTTGTTATATTTCTCTTTCTCTCACGCTCTGATACTTCCCTCTCCTCCTTTGCTGCACTCACTGTCTTTTTCCTACTTCCCTCTGAACTACTCCTTCGCTACATTTACTCTTTTTCATCTCACTCTCACTCCCTCCCTCTATCTTTGTTTTACATTCCTTCTCCTCTTCCTCCCCGATTCCCTCCTTCTCTCTAGCTTCCAATTGCCCTCCTCCTCCTTCTCCCCGTGCTCCTCTAGTTGTGTGTCAATATGGCGGAAGAGAAGGAAGGTGTGACGCTGTTCTCATCTGAACAGAATCACCGAGAAATGGACTGTAAGAAGAACTACGGACGACGGAAACTGCCGATCGATCCACTCAAAGAATCCGAAGATTTCTTCGAGGTGGACAAAATTGTTGGAATGACTAAAATAAACGTAAGGTTTTGGTATTTTTAATATATAAACATGTAAAAATTATTTGTATATATATATAAATATACATACACCTATGTGTGTGTTTCTATTGTATATATATATATATATATATATATATGAGTGTGTGTGTTTTGGTACTTTTGTTATGTATGTAACATATATGTATAATGTGTGTGTATACTTTTGGTTAATTCTATTGTGTATATGTATGTTTTGGTAACTTGTGTGTGTATATATATATATATTGTATATATATATATATATATATTGTGTGTATATGTGATGTGTGTTTTGGTAATTCTAGTGTGTATGTAATTATACATACATATGTGTTAAATATACATGTGCATATATACATATATGTTTCTCTCAATATATCATAATTGTCTTTGTTAGTTTTACTAGGTGTATGTATATACATATATATTGTGTGTATGTATAATTTATATATGTATATATATGTATATGTATATATATGTATATGTATATGTATATATATGTATATGTATATATATATATATATATGTATATATATATGTATATTGATATATTACATTTACTAGACGGACGTATAATCTATTCAGTGCGATACCGGTATATTGTGTGTATATATGTATGTGTGTTGTATATAGACATACATAAACATAATCTGTTTACAGGCTGATGCCGGTATGTGTATATTATGTATGTTGATATATATTTATATATCATATAGTGTATCTTAATTGCAGGCTATAGTGCGTGTAGTGTGTATATATATATATATATATATATATATATGTGTGTGTGAACAAATAATTTCGTATCTACTGCTGGTATAGTCTATATATATCATTATAGTCTATATATACTACTATAGTCTCTCTCTATATATATATGTATGTATATATATATATATATATATATGTATGTATATATATATATATGTATGTAATATATATATATATATACCATTCTATATATAACTAATTGGACTATTGCGTGTGTGTGTGTGGGGGGGGGGGGGGTCTGCGTATACAGATTGTGTATGTATATTGATTGCTATATGTATGTATAAAGTAGTTTGCAAGCTTTATATGTTCATATTCGTAAATTTTACCGAAGATATATATGAAAGTGTGTAGTGTTAGTTTTATCGACTTTATATAGATTACATGGTTGTGAGTGTATGTATGTAGATGAATTTTGTGTATGTATATATTAAGTGGTGTGTGTATATGTATGTACATACATGTGGTTTTATGTTTGTAAATATCGTGATGTTTCTCTGTGTGTGTTCATATGAACATTTATTCAGGTCGTTGCACACACACACACGTGTATATATATATATATATATATATATATGGAATTTGTGTGTATTATAATCGGTAGAGTGTTTGTGCTTGAGTTCACTAATTTTATAGATAAAAGCAGTGTTTTTGTTTAACCCCAGGTCAGCTGTGATCAAACATTATTATCCTATAATATATTAGATATGTTGTATCTAAGGCTACATTTTTACTCCTTTTCTCTTTTATAAAGACATTAATGTGATATGTGGGGGAGCTTTACCTGCTATTTCTAGCAAATTTCGAACGACTACATATAGGTTCTCTCATTAGAGAGAAGGTGGGGAGTACATAACTGGAGATATCGCTTTTTGTTCTGTTCTGTCAAAATACCGGTTGGAAGGGCATTTGTCATGTTAACCCCACCCTATTAAAATCCGGTCTCGTTCGTTAAGGGTTCTTGTGAGATAAAGTGTATTCGTGAAATCTAATAATATATATATATATATATATATATATATATATATTTATATTTATATTTATATATGAATAAATTCTCTGCCTAAAACAATTGTTTCATTTAACGTCTTATCAAAATTAGGGTGGTGGGAATTATCCGTAAAATATTGATACATGTTCCGCTATTTTTCGGAAATCGTATAACCATTTTTGCTCCAGAATGAGCTGGAAACCACTGGTTTAATGGTTAATGTAGTATTTTTCAAAGAATAATCTATCGAATTAACCAGGAATGTCTTATGTGCAGCCGTCACTGATGGTAGGGGTTGATCTTCCCATTCATTCTTTGATAATTACCTGTTGGATGTTTGTCTTATTGGGCCTTAGTTCAGCCGAGATTTAACAGACCCCTATCATCTAAAACGTTTTAGCTAGGATCATTCCGTTCATTTTTCTTTCATTCGAGCTGTATTATGGTTATATCTGATACAGAGATTTGGCTGCTCTTTCTAGTAGGTCGAATGATAATTTGGCGACTCGTTTTTGTTGGTGTTGTTGTTTAGATTTAAGTTAACCCTGATAGGTTAGACTTATGATGGAAGGTGTTCTTCCAGCCGTGACCACCCCGTCTTGTTTTCATGATACCGTGTATCGACACACTATCCTATTTGCATAAAAGAACTCGGTAGGATGTGATTTGAGGGAGATTTCGCTGCAATATCTAGCATGTCAGATGACCAGTATTTCTCATGTTGACTCGAATAATTACCAGTTAAATACTGGGGTCTGGTTTGAATCAAATTGACACGTGTTTTTGTGTGTCAACTCATTTCTTCACATTTACCTCTATATGTTCTCTAGAAATAAGTCAAATCTCGCTGCATCTTTTAAAAAGGGTGACGACATGGATAAGGAAGGCAGTCTGACATGATGTTTTACAGCCGGTCTTTCAACGTAGGTACAACTCGTTCAGGACTGACTCGGGGCTAAATAACCACATTGACCTTTTGTGTCAATAAAAATCAATAATTCTTACAAGTATCTTAAACTGTCGGCCAAGTTTAGTATGTTGTCGGATTAAAAGAAATTAATAATCTACTTTCTGGTGTCACACTTATCATCTAGCTGTTATTGTTGCTCTTTAGCCCCGATACTGCCCTTGGCTACTATCAACTGGAGTCATCTGATGAATATAATCTCTTATTTACCTATAAACTATAAAGTCCTTTTTTCTTTTTATTTCTTCTTTAAAGAATAATTAAGGTGAACGAACAATGATAATAATGGTTTTTGATTTAGGTACAGGACCAACAATATTTTTCATGGTTGGTGGTCGATTAAATCGACCCCAGTGCGGTATTGGTACTTACTTTATTTTATCGACCCCATAAGGATAAAAGGCAAAGCTAACCTCAGCTGGATTGTTTAACATTAGCACAAGGCCAGCAATTTTTTGGGAAAGGGTAACGCTGATTATTATCGACCCCATGAAGGATGAAAGACAAAGTTAACCTTGACTGAATTCGAACTCGTTTAAAGGAATCTAATTCATTTGGTCTGATGTTCTTCCGATTCTCCCAATCAGCGATAATTAAGGTTTCTAATTTAGGCATAAGGTCAGCAATATTTTGGGAGAGGTGAAAGTCGATTAAATCGAAGCCAAAGCTTGATCGATTCCTTATTCACCTGGAAGGATGAAAAGCAAAGTTGAAGTCGGTTGGATTTGAAAGGGTTTCTTCATTATCCACAAGGACTTAAAGACGACAGTGATAATAGGAAGGACAGGATATTAAACAGCTGGGGTTTACAATAAAATACAAACAATAACAAAAATATGAAGACCAGTGTAGAGGAACAACCATCTAGCAACCCTACAGATTCCTTATGTCATTCGGTAGATCTACAAGAAGACCAGACATTTTGGGGAATGGGAGGAGTCGATTATATCGATCCGCAGTATTTGACTGGTATTTTATTTTATCGATTTTGAAAGTGTGTGGCAGAATCGGTAGAATACCAGACAAAATTAAATGCCTTGCAGTAATTTTGAGTTATTCCCCCTTACGATGTGAGTTCAAATCTTATCGGAGTCTACGTTGCTTTCTCTAACCCTTTTCTGGTGTTTCTAAAGTAAATAAAGCAGTTGTGTATCTTGAAGTGATTCGTTTGTTGTTCCCACCCACCATTGTATCTGTGGTGCTATTGGTAATATAAATACTATCGTTTCGCCAATGACTGGTTCTTGTGCCTGTAGCTTGGGTTATAATTCCTAGCAATTAAACTCATATTTATTTATATATTCTACCTTTAATTACAGTGAGGTCTTCATACGGCCTATGTTTTGCAAGCTTTTTCTCTCCTCATTCTCTCGCTATCACCTGAAGAATCGCATTGATTGAGAAACTCTGAGTAGGGACAGATAAAATACAAATATCTGTTAACCACTCATCCTTTACACACACAAACACTATAAGTTAGTTGTGTACTATATATATGTGTGTGTAGGTGATTCAGTGAATTACTGGTGGTGGCACCAATTTGAGTACTCGATGCACAGGCAGTGTATATTAATAAAAATGAAGTTTTTCTATATATATATATATATATATATATATATATATATTTAGTTCAGGTTATTCAGTAATATTGTGTGAATTACAGGAAATTGTACCAATATTAGCACTCTATGCTAAAGCAGTGTGTGTGTGTATATATATGATGCGTGTATGGATAGGAAGGAAATTTTATTTTAAAAAAGTACTTGTAACATGAAAACATTGTAAATAAGAGATGTCAATAGTTTAGAGTGACTCCCGAGCGTATTAAATTGTCAATCAAGGACTATACAAGTGAAACAAATCCTAACAAAAGATAGCGAACATTTGTAAAACGAGAACATCAACAATAGTATAAAGCTAAACATTGAACACACACTATAAAAAACATCAAAGCAGTGTTTAAAAGAAAAGCCGAGCCGACGATCGTTGACACCTGCTGGAATGAAGATTTCTGGTAATTTTTCCTGGCTAAGAATTATCGAAGA
>OZ024740.1:17084530-17099530 GCA_964016885.1 Eledone cirrhosa
TTAATTATCCCCCTTTCTTCCCCCCTCCCTTTTTTCACACTTTGCTGCTGCTGCTTGTGAAAGCCGGTGTTCTATGTAAAAGACCGTTTGTTCTTTGTTCCTGACAACGCCCCCCCCCTCTCTCTCTCTCTCTGCATGTCTCGTCTGTCGTTGAGACACTCAACTCTTTCAATAACAGCAGCAGCAGTAGCTCTGTGGAGTCTTGTCTGTAGAATATTCCTTGGTTATATGTTCTAGTCTGCATCTCTTCCGCTCAACTACCAACAACAACTTCATCAGCATCACTGCCGCCACATCCAGACATTGTAAGGTTGTGTGGAATGGGTTGGTTGGATGCAATAGAATGGGTGAAGATTTTGGTGGGAAGACAATGAGGAGATTTCCCCCCTGCTTATCTACATACCGACCATTTCCTTCCTCCCTGCTTTATACGTTTCTCTGTCTCCACCACCACTACTCCGTTATCTCTCTCCATCTTTTCTACCTCTTCCCCTCTGTTTTTGTGACCAGCCATTGCTACGAATGAACCAATGAACCGGACTCCCAAGAAATAGCCATTATTGAGGTGAAGATGGGGGTGAATGGAAACTGGCAGCATTACTTTTAAGTTCTTCCTTTCCCCATTCTGATTTTGAGGTCAGCCTAAGTTTCTTTTCCCTTCCCGGGGGTGGGGGTGGTAGAGGGAATCTGTCTCTCAGTCGATAAAAGCACACATGCCTATCAGTGGCTCATTTACTGTACTCAGGGCGAAACTGTTTTAGCTTGACCGTTGGAGTACTATATTGAATAATGGTCTTAGTAGTCAATGAATTACTAACATCTTATCCAAACACACCCACACACGTGTGTGTGTGTGTGTGTGTGTGTTGAACAATGAAAATAAAGTCGAAGATAGGTTCTTAATTGGTTCATTGTTTTGCGATCGTTTCAGAGGGTTTATGATAGATTGATATATTGACTATCAGGTAGTGGTTAGGTCGATATATGTATAGAGAGGGAGAGAAAAAGCCATATATCATTTGATTTGAATTATTGATGCTCTGGGCAAATATCCATTGGGCTTTTCTACTGAGAAACACAAATATCATATATGTCGTGATACCTTAAATTATATTTATATATATATAATTTTTATATTTATATATATATAATTTTGCCTCTTATTTTTTATATATTTTTCTACATTACCCACAATGAGAATTACATTGAATATAGTTTTAATATGTGCTTGAATGTAAATATGTTAATGTATATGTCCAAAGACTGATACCAGTATAATAATAAATATGTATATATGATTATAAATCAATGTATAACTATAAAATTGTGTAGGTACAAATGGCTATAATAGTGTGTATGTATCAGAAACTGACTGAAGCCTACCTAATACAGCCTTAATATTTATATATCTAATTAGTCGGATTAGGATATATAAATCAAGTCAGTAATAAGAAGTCTTTAAATCTGTAGATATTCTTTCATTGAAAATCTATGCCAATTTCCACAATTAAAATACAAGATCACCACTTTACAAATGTGTGTTGTTAAGTCACAAATCAGCCCCAACCCTACTGACCTATGGTCAAGTAGAGTCCAGCTTTAGCCATCATGTCCATTATATATATATATATAAAGAAAGAGTGAATGTTTACATATTCAACTTAAGTTTATTGTCTTGCATCACTCCTGTTATGTACATTTTAAAGGCATTAAAATGTTTTATGTAATAGTTATTTAATGTATTGTCAGACAGGTGTTGAAAATGTAAACAATCTTTCTTTGGTTGTTGATATGCCTGCCGTCAAAAGGATGTTCATTTTGGGTTACAGCATCAACCAACATGGATTATTGAAACAAATATATATATTAGACTGCATTGTCCAATCTCGTCTTTCCTACTTTAAGTTAGGATATGATTTGAGTTAATTTGACTGCAAGTCAAATAGGTTTGTATATGCTCTACTGATGAATATTAACCAACCTACTCTGAAATTTTGAAATACTAGTTGTAGCCCTTCTTTTTGCATTCTTTCATTTTCGAACCTGTCAACACCAAGGTTAGAAAAACATGAATATTATGTCACACCTCCCTTCCCTCTTTAAATTCAAAGTTTTTCAGATTTGTGTGCAAAAAATATTCCCAAATGTTTTCTCATCTGTAGGTATGTGTATGCAAACACACACACACACACATATATATACTGTGTAGCACACACACATATATACTGTGTAGCACACATATATACTGTGTAACACACATATATACTGTAGCACACACATATACTGTGTAGCACACACATATACTGTGTAGCACGCTTATCTACACACTCACATTCACAAACACACACACATATACTGTGTAGCACAGATAAATCCAGGATTTGTATGTGGCAACAGCGCCATGACATTAGTGTAGCAAGGTTTCAAGAGCGCTATTGACACATGAGGTGTTTAATAATCGACATGTCTTCAGAATACGATTGTCAATCTGCTGTTATGGAGAGTCTTTGTGCCGGCCACAAAGCCAAGGAAATCATTGAATGGTTTAAATACACTAAAACCATTGTCTACGACCTTGCAAAGGCATATGGGGCTTCAGACAACTAGTACAATTTAAGGGCAGAATACAAGACCCATAAGAAGTACTCTGGACCAACAGGATGCTCGAGTTCATCGCCAAGGTTGTTAAGGAGAACCCCGGCAGAAGCATGAGAAAAATCGTCATGGTAATGGGCACTAGCAGGTGAACAATTGAGCATATTGTCAAGGAGGACTTGAATTATAAATCTTATGTGCTCAAGAGATGCCACAAAGACAGTATCTTTGCCCGACTTATGGTTCCCTCATCGCCTCACTGTAATCCTCTCAACTATTTTGTGTGGGGTGTCTTGGAGAAGGAGGTGAACAGCAGTCCATGTAACACCAAGGAGGCTCTCATGTCAGCCAACTTAGAAATGTCATCGTCAAGGCGGACTGCTCCAGCTTCCGGTCCCGCTTGGAAAAAGTGGTGGCCATTGAATTTTTTTTTCTACCTTATATATATGTACAACTGTGTGTAATGTTAATTTGTTATATAAAAAACGCTGTTTTTATTAACCATTAATTTCTTCCGGATTTATCTGCACCACACTACATATATAAAGCACTTAATCAACCCTGTAAGATGATTGTCTTGGTGACATAAAAAAGCCACTCAATCTATTCTGTAATGTGGTGCTGCAGGTGGCATGACAAAAAGCACCCAGTTCATGCTGTTATGTGGTTGGCATTAAGAAAGGTATCCAGCCATAGAAACTAACCCAGAAACAGTTTCAAAGACATGGTCACCTGACTTAATTTCATAATGTCACTACATGATTACATGTCTAATCCATGGAAATCAAATGTTTGATGATGGTGATATATAATTAAGATGACTTTCTGTTGCTACTCTGAGTTTTTCACAGATCTCCACAACTCAATGACAACAAAACCCACAGTAGCAACAAAGATTGTCATTAATATAATCCATCTATAACACTCTCTATTTTGGTATTGAGTGCTTTTTCCTACTTTATATGTGAGTCTCACCATTACACCATGATGGCTGGCATGGGCTGAACTGAAATTATTGAGACAGTGCTATACAGTTGGATGCCAACGCAGGGATGTGATCTATTAAAAAATGTAGCATACACACACATGCAAATGTGCATGCATATATGATGGAGGCACATGGCTTAGTGGTTAGAGCATTGGCCTTGCAATCAAAAGGTTGTGAGTTCAATTCTCAGACCGGGTGATGTGTTGTTTCCTTGAGCAAGACACTTTATTTCACATTGCTCCAGTTTACTCAGCTGTAGAAATGAGATGATACGGACTGGGGTCCATATCATTCCACTGCAAAGTGGTCGTGGAGGTGCCACGGCAAAAAAGCACCCAGCACTCGCTGTAAATGAGGTTGGTGTTACGAAGGGCATCCAGCTGTAGAAATCAAGCCAGAATCAGTTCCCGTTCCACCCTTGCAAGCAGGGAAAAAGTGGACGTAAAATGAAATGATGATGATATATATCATCAACATCATCACCGTTTTACGTCCGTTCTTCCACGCTAGCATGGGTTAGACTGGTTGTCCTGTTGTGGGCAGTGTCCGGTCGGCTGACCATGCCTTGCTGATACTGGAACTGATTCTGGCTTGATTTCTACAGCTGGATGCCCTTCCTAACACCAACCTCATTTACAGTGAGTGCTTTTTTTCCATGGGTGCTTTTTATCCATGGAACCTCCACGACCATTTTACAGAGGAATGATAGTCCTATCATCTTATTTCTACAGCTGAGTAAACTGGAGCAATGTGAAATAAAGTGTCTTGCTCAAGGACACAACACATCACCCGGTCTGAGAATTGAATTCACAACCTTTCGATTGCAAGGCCAATGCTCATATATATGTATATATATATTTACACACACATGCAAATGTGTGACCATTTTCTTTGGGGCTATGCAGGGGTTGACCCATACATCTACCATGCACCATATCCCCTCCCATCATCCCACCTATACACCTACATTGTAATCAGCTTTGTGCGAGTAAAACAGTCCTCCTACCTGGCTTGTCTCGCAACAGGACAGTTCATCTAACCCATGCTAGCGTGCAAAGTGGACACGTCCTAACACCTCACCCCTAGATCTACCGCCCCAGTTCCCCATGCATCTAAGTCAACTAAGTCCCCGATCCACACTAAGAAATGGTCATCCTGGTGCCCTGACAATGAGCACCCAGTCCCCATTGTGAAGTTGTCATATAGGTGTCACAACAAAAAGCACCCAGTCCGCACTGTAAATGTGATTGGCTTTAGGAAGGGCATCCAGTCATAAAAACCAAGCCGAAATTAGTTCTGTGTGAGTAAAACATGGTCCTCTGATTTGGCTTGTCTCACAATGGGACAGTTTGTCTAACCCATGCTAGCATGGAAAATGGATGTGAAACTATGATGATGAGATATATATATTTGCACACACATCATTCAAGTAATATTTAACATTTTCCATTTGAATACTTTATAGACTTCCGAGATGTATATATATATATGTACTGTAAACGTGGTTGGTGTTAGGAAGGGCATCCAACCGTAGAAAACCCGCCAGACAGTCCTATACGAGCAAGACAACTAATCTTGCCTCAAGTGGGAAAACTCCCGTCCAAACCCATGCAAGCGTGGAAGATGGACGTTAAACGACGACGATGATGATGATGTATGTATATGTGTGTGTGTATGTATATATAGGGGTTGGACAAAATAATGGAAACACCTTAAAATTTCAAGCAAATTTATTTTAATATGGGGTAAGACCCCCTTTGGCAGTAATTACAGCTTGAAGTCTACGAGGTATGGACTCATACAAAGTTTGAATCGTTTCCAAAGGAATTTTTGTCCATTCTTCAGCTAAAACAGTCTCCAGTTCTTGTAGTGATGATGGTGGAGGATATCAACTCCTTACTTGTTTTTTCTAAAATGCACCATAAATGTTCAATAATATTGAGATCTGGGGACTGTGGTGGCCAGATAAGATGTTCAACTTCATTAGAATGTTCCTTGTGCCATTCAGTAACAACTTTAGCTGTGTGAATTGGTGCATTAGCTGTGTGAATTGGTGCATTATTCTCCGGAAACAGTTCCGCAACCATGGGATGAATTTGATCAGATAAAATGCTTAAATAGTCTTGACTATTAATTCTGCCATGAAGGGAAACCATTGGGCCGGCCGATTTCCAAGATATAGCCCCCCAGATCATCACAGATCCTCCTCCATGTTTAACAGTTGGAAGAAGGCAGTCTGGGTCAAATGCTTCTTTTGGCTGTCTCTACACGTATACTCGGTCGGTGGTCGGAAATAAGGTAAAGGATGACTTGTCCAGGAAAATAACTTTCTTCCACTGCTCTAGGGACCAATTCTGTAGGTGTTTACTCCACTCTAAACGTTTTGCAATGTTTATTTTCGAAAGTAGTGGTTTTCTGATTGCAGCCCTCCAGTGAAATCCGGCTTTGTGCAGCTCCCGGCAAACAGTTTTTGTGGAAACTGGGTTCTCGAGGTGGTCATTAAGCTCTGCACTAATTTTGGGAGCTGTACTTTTGTGATCCTTTCTAACAATTCGCGTAAGAGTCCGACAGTCCCTATCTGAAAGTTTTGGGTTTCTTCCGGAGTTTTGTTTCGACGACGAGGTTTTTCCCCCTTTCTCAAAGGCCGTCATTATTTTCGAGACAGTACTTTTTGATACACCAAACATTTCAGCTGTTTTCATTACGTTAACGTGTGCCATACGAGCACAACAATTTGACCTCTTTGAAAGTCCGATAGATCTGTCATTTTAATGAATTTTAATTACCTTTTTCTGATGATATCTGAAAAGAAACAGCAATTTTAACAAAACATATTAATAATAAATCAAAATACATAAAAATAAACAAGCTTTTGACGGTTTTTATAGATATTTCAAAATTATGATGCTATGATGCTAGGTGTTTCCATTATTTTGTCCAACCCCTGTATATCATCATCATCATCATCATCATCAGGTTTAGCGTCCGTGTTCCACGCTTGCATGGGTTTGGACGGGGGTTTTCCCACTTGAGGCAAGAGTGGTTGTCTTGCTCGCATAGGACTGTCTGGCGGGTTTTCTACAGTTGGATGCCCTTCCTAACACCAACCACATTTACAGTGTGGGGCTGGGAGGTTTTTACCGTGTTGCCTACACGGCCACATTACAGCGTGGACTGTCTGGCGGGTTTTCTACAGCTGGATGCCCTTCCTAACACCAACTACATTTACAGTGTGGGGCTGGGAGGTTTTTACCGTGTTGCCTACACGGCCACTGTATATATATATATATATATATAGTTCAAGAAATGACAGAGCTGCAAAAAGTCTTATTAATTTCATGCTTATATACAGGGTGCGGACGATATTTGTTAGCAAGATTACTGTCTATGAAAAAATAACACAGTAGTTTTATTTTTTAAGATATATTTATCAAACTTGAGTCAGTTTGTCTTCATGACTTGTTCTTTCGATCTCACTCGATAAACCCACCATTGGCTTTGATGACGGCCTCAAGGCGACCTCGGAACCGACTACAGGCCTTCGTCACTGTCTCCCGACTTAGGCCCCTAAAGGTACTTGTGATCCTGGCCTTCAGATCGTCTTTCATATTGCAGCTAGATCTGTTGGTGTCTCATACCACTGCGCCCCACACAAAGAAGTCGAGGGGGTTGCAGTCAGGCGAGCTGGGAGGCCAAATGTCGGGTGAAGTGTGGTCGATGAAGTTCTCTGACAGCCAGACTTGGGTCTTTTGGCTGGTATGGCAGGGCGCTGAGTCTTGCTGCCACACGTACGGCCTACTTGCAGCGACCTGGTCGATCCAGGGCTTTACTACCTCACTCAGAATGCAGATGTAGCCATCGGTGTTCAGCTTGAGGCTCTCAGGGAAGAAGTGAGGTGGCATGACGTCACCTTGACTGCTGACGACACCTAAGACCAATGTTGTCGCTGGAAACTTTGTCTGCATGATTCTGGGCACGTCTTTGGATGAGACACCATTCTTCTGCTGACGCTGAGAAAGTTTGAAATTTCCTTATTTGTCCTCCCGGCGCGGATTCCAAGAAGAACTCCGTGTCTTTTCCACAAATTTGGAGGTTCAAAATTATTCATAATCAATTATTCTGAAAATAGATAATGGAAATATAGTCACTGTTTTTATGAAGACAAGAGTGATAACGGAAGTAAAAAAAATTTGCATAAAATTAGCAGTTGAAAATTGCGAACAAATATTGTCCTCACCCTGTATATATTCTTTGCCATACCTGTTCTTTGCTATAGATATGGATCACCCCAAATTGGGTAGATGGAATGTGTGGAAGCCATTAAACGAAAAGTACCTGTAATTCAAAGAACAAGATTTGTTACACACTGGAATAACTTGTTGAAACCATAGGAAATCCAACTGTTATGTGTGTGTGTAAAAATGTTAAACGCTGATGATATATATATATATATATATATATATATATATATATATATATATATATATATATATATATCCAGGGAGTGTAATGCGGAGTTACTGTAGGTTCATCTGGGTGAGCACTTGATTACTACCACAGAGGTCTGACAAGCCATTGATTACAGAGTCGGACTAGATCGATTCAGATCGAACCTTCAGCTGATCAATAGCGAAACACACATTACCACCAATAAATGTAATGCAGGACTAACCACTCGTCCTTGTTTTATTATATCATCATCATCATTTAATGTTTATCTTCCACGCTAGCATGGGTTTAGACGGGAATTGTCCCACTTGAGGCAAGATTGGTCAGGTGTCCATGTCTCGCTTGTATAGGACTGTCTGGCAGGTTTTCTACGGCTGGATGCCCTTCCTAACACCAACCATGTTTACAGTGTGGATTGGGAGGTTTTACCGTGTTACTTACACAGCCACATTACAACGTGGACTGTGTGTTTTTTGTTGTGACTCCTTCACGACCTCATTTATTTTGGACTGGATGTTGTGGTACCAACTTTACAGAGAAAGGGTGGTGTTGGTGTATGTGGGAGGGTGGAGTAGGGCTAGTGGGATGGGGTGTATATTTGGTTAAGAGGTGCCTACTGACTGTAGGTTAACTTTGTACATAGGCAAGGCGAGTCTTCTGTATTACTGCGTAGCGCCAAAGATCTTGGTCCAGTGACATTGTCTTAGAGAGGTGCAAGTGGGTAAGGTTGTAATTTATCAAATCGTCCCAGGTTTTTCTGGGTCTACCTACTCCGTAACTTCCATCAATTTTGAGCGCCCTGCACTTTTTTATACAGCTGTCTTCTTTCATGCGCATCACATGACCATACCAACGTAGTCTTCTCTCAAGTAAACAGCATCTGATCCCTCTTATTCCTAATTTCTCACTTAGTTCATTTATATTTTGCCGTTTGCGTATATTACTATTACTCCGCCAACGGAGCATGCATGCTTCGTTCCTCTCCAGTCTGCGCAGGTCCTCTGCACACAATATATATATATATATATGCCGAGACTGAAACATATATATATATAGAATGCACCACCAGCCCCACCCTCCCATACATCTCCCATGAGGGCAGTACAAAGTATGCATCCAGTGAAGCCTCCAGCACCCACTGTAAAGTGGTCGTGTTGATGTCATGGCAAAAAGCACCCAGTTCACACTTTAAGGTGGTCATGTTGGTGTCATGACAAAAAGCACCCACTCCACACTGTAAAGTGGTCATGTAGGTGTCATGACAAAAGGCACCCAGTCCACACTGTAAAGTGGTCATGTAGGTGTCATGACAAAAGGCACCCAGTCCACACTGTAAAGTGGTTGTGTTGGCTCTAGGAAGGTCATCCAGCTGTAGAAACCAAGCCAGAAACAGTTCTGTATGAGCAAGACAACGGTCACCTGACTCAAATGGGACAACCCGTCTAACCCATGCTAGCGTGGAAAATGGATGTTAAACAATAATAATGATGATGAAGACAATATATATATAGATTCCTGATGATTTCTAAAGAATGAAACAGTTCTAGTCCTGTAGAATCTCATCTCTATTAAAACTATATATATATATATATATATATATATATATATATATATATATATATAGTGTGTTTGTGTGCAATGGAAGAGGTATATATGGTGTGTATAAATTCTGTTTATATATCTGTATCTAGATTATATAACTCAACCAATTTTTTCTGGTTGTTTATTATGTATACACTCTCTTTGTGACACCAATTTGATATGGATTGAAAATATTTTCATTGTATATACACACTAACTTAAGTATTACTACTATATAGTTAATGGTTGTAGTATTGTGGTGGTGCTACTAATACTACTACTACTACTCATAGCAGTATTCTCTATATCAGTACTAATAATTTCTTACAAAAGCACTCAACGTCATCCCTTCGTTGTCGGAAGACTTAATTTAAATAACTTGACTGGTACTTATATTTCATCAACCCTTGTTGACCTCTATGGGATTTCAACTTAGTATATAAACATATGTAAGACTCTCAACAAATACCACAAGGCACTATATGCTCTAAATGATTCTGCCAGTCCACTGCCCTAGAATATTTGCTATATCAATATTGAAAAATCAATATTGATAATATAGAAAATGAAAAAAATCAATATCCGTAGAAATAACGAAAAGAATATTAAATAACAAGGGAGTGGTGGTAATAATAATAATAATTTCTACTATAGGCACAAGGCCAGCAATTTGGGGGGGAGGGGAAAGTTGATTAAATCAACACCAGTGCATTACTGGTATTTTATTTCATTGACCTCGTAAGGATAACAGGCAAAGTTAACCTTGGTGAGATTTGAACTTAGAACGTAAAGGGCCGTAACTCTATACTGCAAAGCATGGTGTCTGATGCTCTACTGTTACTGCCAATCCAACGCCCTGGCAATGATAATAATGGGTTCTAATTTAGGCACAAGGTCATCAATTTTGAGGGAAGGGGAAAGTTGATTAAACCTACCCCAGTGTGTTACTGGTACTTTATTTTGTTGACCCTGGAGGATGAATAATAGTAATAATGGCTTCTGACATCAGTACAAGATGACAAAAAACAGGGAGGGAGACATAAGAACCTCAGTATATAACTGGTACTATTGACTATGGTCAACAACTGGTACTATTGGCTATGGTCAACAACTGGTACTATTGGCTATGGTCAACAACTGGTACTATTGGCTATGGTCAACAACTGGTACTATTGGCTATGGTCAACAACTGGTACTATTGACTATGGTCAACAACTGGTACTATTGGCTATGGTCAACAACTGGTACTATTGGCTATGGTCAACAACTGGTACTATTGGCTATGGTCAACAACTGGTACTATTGGCTATGGTCAACAACTGGTACTATTGGCTATGGTCAACAACTGGTACTATTGGCTATGGTCAACAACTGGTACTATTGGCTATGGTCAACAACTGGTACTATTGGCTATGGTCAACAACTGGTACTATTGGCTATGGTCAACAACTGGTACTATTGGCTATGGTCAACAACTGGTACTATTGGCTATGGTCAACAACTGGAACTATTGGCTATGGTCAACAACTGGTACTATTGGCTATGGTCAACAACTGGTACTATGGTCAATAACAATGACAAAACAGTGGGGGTGGGATTTACATCTGGTGTGTGTGGAGGAAAGATAGCATATGTATATATACATACATGTATATATACATACATGTATGTATATATACATGTATGTGTGTATAAACATGGAACTTACAAATATAGCAAATGTATGCACATATATATATACTGCACATACACACACCTATATATACTACACACACACATGTATACTGCACACACACACACACACACACACACACACATATATATATTACATACACACCTATGTATTCTTCACACACATATATATACTACACACACACACACACACACACACACACACACACACACACACACACACATATATTCTGGTGTTAGGAAGGGCATCCAGCTGTAGAAAACCCGCCAGATAGTCCTATGCGAGCAAGACAAACACTCTTGCCTCAAGTGGGAAAACCCCCGCCCAAACCCATGCAAGCGTGGAACACGGACGTTAAACGTTGATGATGACGATGACACACCTATGTATTCTTCACACACACATATATATATACTACACACACACACACACCTATGTATACTGCACATACACACTTGCATGCACATATACTACCCTATGCATAAATCTACACACCTGTACATCCACATACCCATGCATCTACACACACATTATATATACATACCCATACATATACACACACATTACATATACATACCCATACATATACACACCTATACAACTACACACCTATACATATACACATCTATACATCTACACACCCATACAACTACACACCTATACATCTACACATACCCATTACATACAGTCATGATAATGATGATATTCAGCTACAATAAAATAAATTTGATTATAAAAGAAACTGAAATGAATATTTAAAGAATAATAGTGTTAAAACAATATTTGTTAATTAACAGAAAATATTATTTACTGCGATAAGAGAAAACAAGGAATTTTTCTAATTTTGGTACAAGGTCTGATATAATTGACTTTTTTTTAATTGTTACCGAGATCACAGCTCTGATACTATGGACATGTGGTTAGAATGTCTCAGGAGAGAATCACTGGATAGATCTATAGTCTGGAGATCAGAGAGTCACTCCAGGTAGAGTCACTACTTCTCCGAAATGAGAGATCCCAGCTCCGATACTATGGACATGTGGTTAGAATGTCTCAGGAAAGAATTGCTGGACAGATTTTACGGGCAAAACCAAACGGCAGGAGACTCAGGGGTAGACCCCAAGCAAAATGGTTGGCTAACATCTATGAACTTGGCTGGTTACACTTGGAGATCCAGCTGAATCAGTTAGAGATGGTTGCTTCTGACATGACCTGCTGGAAAGAGTGTTTGAGGACTTTGCCCCCAGGATGTATATGTCTGTATTCATGCACAGGTATATATGTTTATGTAGACATATGTATTTATGCTTGTGTGCCTGTATGTATACATGTGTATATATGAGTATGTGTAATAAAAAATATATGGAGGCACATGGCTTAGTGGTTAGAGCTTGCAATGGAAAGGTTGTGAGTTCAATTCTCAGACTGGGTGATGTGTTGTTTCCTTGAACAAGACACTTTATTTCACATTGCTCCAGTTTACTCAGCTGTAGAAATGAGATGATAGGGACTGGGGTCCCTATCATTCCACTCTAAAGTGGTCATGGAGGTGCCACGGAAAAAAAGCACCCAGCACTCACTGTAAATGAGGTTGGTGTTAGGAAGGGCATCCAGCTGTAGAGATCAAGCCAGAATCAGTTCCCGTCCCACCCTTGCAAGCAGGGAAAAGCTGACGTATGATGATGATGATGACACACACACACTGTATGCCAACCACAATAATATTGACATATGCATACACACATGTCAAACACAATGTTGACATCATCATCATCATCATCACCGTTTTACGTCCGTTCTTCCACGCTAGCATGGGTTAGACGGGTTGTCCTGTTGTGGGCAGTGTCTGGTCGGCTGACCATGCCTTGCTCATACAGGAACTGATCTGGCTTGATTTCTACAGCTGGATGCCCTTCCTAACACCAACCTCATTTACAGTGAGTGCTGGGTGCTTTTTCGTGGCGCCTACACGTCCACTTTACAGTGTGGGCTGGGTGCTTTTTTGCCGTGGCACCTCCACGACCACCTTGCGGTGGGGGGGGGGGGGCATATTGTTTATATGCTTCAGCATGTACCCATGGGAGGTCGGGTACCCTGTATTACTGCGTGACGCCAGAAGTCACGGTCGTGTGTCATTGACTTTGAGAGGTGTAGTTGGGTAAGGTCGGCTTTTATCACCTCATCCCAAGTCATCTTGGGTCTCCCCACTCCGCGGTTTCCATCAACTTCTAGTGCTCTGCACCTTTTTATGCAGCTGTCATCCTTCATACGCATCACATGTCCATACCAGCGTAACCGCCTCTCCTGCACGCAGCATTTGATTCCTCTTATGCTCAGTCTCTCTCTCAATTCATTTATGCTTTGTCGTTCACGTATATTACTGTTACACATCCATCGGAGCATGCAGGCTTCGTTTCTCTCTAATCTACGTAAGTCTTCCACCTTCAGCGCCCAGGTCTCACTACCATGCAACATCGCTGTTCGGATACACGCATCATACAGTCTGCCTTTCATTCTGAGGGAGAAGCCTTTTGCAGCTAGCAGTGGTAGTAGTTCCCTAAACTTCTTCCATCCCGTTCTTACCCTAGTTATTGTACTTTCTGAGCACCCACCTCCGTTGCTAATTCGGTCACCTAGGTAGCAGAAGCTGTCTACTGTTTCTACAGGGCCCTCCCAGAGATTGGTGGTACTTGTTTCCTGTGGCTGTTTGCTTGCTGTTTCAGCACAGCTGCTGCATGTGAATCCTACATTCTTAATTAAGCTTCCTGAGATCCCGCTACATCTCTTGTGTACCCATTGTTTGCATTTGGGGCAAAGAATGGAGTTCCTACCTACACCTTTCCTACATACTGAGCAAGGCCATTTCCCTGAGGGGATCTGGGTTCTGTTTTCTCGTCTACTTATAAGGACCTTAGTCTTGACACACAATATATATGTCAAACATAATAATGTTGGTTCACACACTTTATGTATATCAATCACAATGTTGGCACACACACGCACACAGTAAGTAGGCCAAACAATGTTGACATACACACAATATCTATGTCAAGTGTAATATTGAAAATATTTACTTTATATATATGTATCATCATCATTGTCATTTCCATGCTAGCATGGGTTAGAGAAGTTTCCCCGTTGTGATGCCAGATCAGTTGACCATGTCTTGCTCATATGGAACTGATCTTGACTAGGTTTCTATGGTTGAATGCCCTTCTTTATGCTAACAATTGTGACAGTGTGTACTTAGTGCTTTTTGTCATGTCACCAACACGATTATTTTACAGTGTGGGCTGGGCACTTTTTATCATATCACCTACATGACCACTTTACACTGTCGACTGTGTGCATTATGTCATGGCACCTACATGACCACTTTACACTGTACTGGGTGCATTTTTTTTGTTGTCCACTACAGTGTTGACTGGGTGCTTTTTGTCATGTCACTTACACAACCACTTTACACTGTGTACTCGGTGCTTTTCGTCATGACACCTACATGACCACTTTACACCGTGTACCGGGTGCATTTTGTCATGACACACAACCACTTTATAGTGTGGGCTGGGCACTTTTTGTTGTGTCACTTACATGACCACTACAGTGTTGACTGGGTGCTTTTTGTCATGTCACCAACACAACCTCTTTACATATATATTGATTTCTAACATATTCATAAGGTGAGTGAAGATAA
>OZ024740.1:17104530-17127030 GCA_964016885.1 Eledone cirrhosa
TCTAGGCCGTGCTTCCATGTTTGGAATTTCTTCTCTAGTTCGGTCATTGATTCAGCTATGAGCGTTAGATCATCTGCGTATAGGAGTTCCCATGGGCAGCCGGTCTTGAACTCCTCTGTTATAGCCTGAAGGGCAATAATAAATAGTAGGGGGCTAAGAACAGAGCCCTGATGGACACCAACTTTTACGCTAAACTCTTCACTATATTCGTTGTTAATTCTAACCTTGCTGACTGTTTCTTTATACATGGCTTGTATAGCTCTCACAAGCCATTCGTCAACCCCTAGTTTTCTAACAGCCCACCAGATAATGGAACGGGGGACTCTGTCGAAGGCTTTCTCCAAGTCGACAAAAGCTAAGTAGAGGGGTTTACCTTTAGCTAGGTACTTCTCCTGTAGTTGTCTTACAATGAAAAGAGCGTCTGTGGTACTTTTGCCTGACACAAACCCGAACTGCATTTCATCTAGATCAATTCTCTCTCTGATTAGTTGCGCTATTACTTTTTCCGTGACCTTCATGACCTGGTCGATTAATTTAATGCCTCTATAGTTACTCCTATCTAGGGCATCTCCTTTTCCCTTATAGCAGTTAACGATGATGCTGCTACGCCAGTCCTTCGGAACAACCCCATTCTGTACGACTTGGTTAACTATCCGGGTGACCATGGTGTGTCCTACCGAACCAGATGCCTTCAGCATCTCAGCAACTATTTCCGAAGGACCAGCTGCCTTACCCGTCTTCATATCTTTGATTGCCTTGCTTATTGTACTACCCTGGACTAACACTGCTGGTCCCTCTATTGGGTCGATGTGGGGGAGACTGTCTTTCTCCCATTTGTTCTCCTCATTTAGAAGCCTTTCGTAGTGACACTTCCAAGCTACCTTCTTATCAGCGTCGGTGATGGCAAGTATGCCATCATCGTTAAGTACACACTTCTCCCCGACAATATCACGGTTTTCCTTGACACATTGCCTGGCAATCCTGAACACCTCACGTTTTTGGTCCTCACGTTGTAGAACATGCTTGAACTTTCTTTCCTCTGCTTCCCTTCTTGCGAAGTACACTTGTCTCCTAGCTTCCCTCCCGGCCACTTGATAGTCTTCTCTACTTCCCCCATCCCGCCATGCTTTCCAAGCCTGCTTTTTGGCCTTAATTGACTCCTCTACCTTGCTGTTCCACCACCATGTTACTCTCCTCCTACCTACAGGCCTGCTCCAGCCACAGACTTCGTCTGCCGCCGTCAGCAGGTTTGCTCTCAGGAATTCCCACTGTTCCTCTATATTATACGACTCTAATTGCTCTTCCTTACTGTCGAAAGCGTCAAGTAATATGCTTTGAAATTTATTTCTGGCTATGGGGTCCTTTAGCTTCCATATTTTTCTCCTGAGGATAGTCCTCTTCCGCTGTCTAGTACGTCTCGTCCTGACTATGAGGTCGCTAATTATCAGTCTATGTTGGGAGGTGAATTCTTCATGGGGGAGGGATTTAGTGTTAACAACAGACACTCTGTCACGTCTTCTGGTAAGGATATAATCTACCTGGCTTGTGTGTTCCCCCGATCTATAGGTGATCAAGTGATTGTCTCGTTTTTTGAAGTTAGTGTTACAGATAGTTAAGTTATTTGCGTCGCAGAATTCCAGGATTCTGGAGCCTTCCTCATTTCTAGTACCGAACCTATAGCCTCCATGGATTCCGTCATAGCCGTCACAATGCTGTCCAACGTGACCATTTAGGTCGCCTGCAATAACTATATAGTCACTGTCGGTTATTTGGGAGGTAGCGAGCATCAGTGTCTCGTAGAATCTGTCTTTTATAGCACCGGGCAGTCCGGATTGTGGTGCGTACGCAGATATTACTGTCACCGTAGTTTTATTGAGGACAAGTCTTATTTTAATTATTCTGTCGTTCACTCTATTTACGTCTATTATCTTATCTGCCCACTTTTCTGCTACCATGATTCCTACCCCACCCAACCCATTGTCATTTCCCACCCAGAAAAGCTTATAGCATCGTTCTTTACCCACGATGAATCTAGCCGACCCGCCCCTCCACCTGGTCTCTTGAATACAACAAACATCGACCTCCTTACGTTCAAGCATTTCTACAACCTCGTTAGAGCGACCCTTTAAGGTGCCTACATTCATGGTACCAACTCTGAAGTTTTGGATTGCGTTTGGAGGGTGGGAGCGGTGGGGCGCGGGGAGGGATGGGGTTATGTTAGCCATCCTGGGCCGAAACAAGGCGGAGTGCTTGCATTCTCGTCCACGAGGTGAATATATATATATATATATATATATATATATATATATATATATATATATATATATATATATATATATATATATACATTTATATATATATATACATTTATATATATATATATATATATATATAGATGAGATTCTACAGGACTAGAACTGTTTCATTCATTAGAAATCATCAGGAATCCTGATTCCTGATGATTTCTAATGAATGAAACAGTTCTAGTCCTGTAGAATCTCATCTATATTAAAACTTTTATACTCTGCTATGTATTGAGTACCTTACTTACTGTGGTTACCTCCGATTCAACCCGGAATAACGTATATATATATATATATATATATATATATATACATTTATATATATATATATATATATATATATACATTTATATATATATATATATATATATATATATATATACATTTATATATATATATATATATATATATACATTTATATATATATATATATATATATATACATTTATATATATATATATATATATATATACATTTATATATATATATATATATATATACATTTATATATATATATATATATATAACTTTGAATAACTTTGAAATGTTTTGGCCAGTATTGGCCGAGGCCATGTCTAACCTAATAGCACCACCTGGCGAAGTCTTTCAACTCAGGATTTGGGCACCATGGCCCATTCGAGAAGTGAATTACTGTTTGCGGAGACATATCCGGGTGTGGGTGGTTTGTCCGGGATTACTTGGAGGAATTTGTCCAAAGACTTCTTGAATTTTGTGTGGTCAGTTTCTGTTTTGACGTGTCCTGGTGTGATGTTGAAGAGAGCAGTGCTAATTGAGGTGGAATAATTGTGCCGTATCGTTATGTGTTGCGATTTAGATTTTTGTTTGGGACAGATAGCACCTGGCCCAAGCCTTGGGTGTACTTTGAAGGTGATACCAACATCATTTGGGCAGTGCTGATGAAACATTTTCCACATCATGCAGATAATATAACGCTGACGGCGACGTTGGAGTGAGTAAAGTTTCAGCTTTTCTAGTCGACCCCAGTAGTCAAGGTCTGACATGCCATCTATCTTTTTCGTGATTGCCCTTTGGGGAGCTTCAAGTTTCATGATACTTAGTTTCGTGTGGGGAGACCACAGTGGACAACAGTATTCAAGGTGTGGTCGGGCAAAAGTGGAGAAGAGAAGGACAATGGTGTGAGAATCTCTCGACTGGAAGGTTCTGAGGATCCAGGAACACATTCTGCGGGCCATGTCAACTTTGCTGCTTATATGCGTGGCCCAGCTTATGTTGCTGTCCACGGTTACTCCCAAGTCTCTGATGTTGTTATATGCCACGAGAGTTTCACCGGAGGTAAGGGAGTACGGGAGTTTCAGAGCATCCTCTTTTCCGAAGTGGATCAGTTCGAATTTGTCTTCGTTCAGTAACATGTTGTTCTTTTCCGCCCATTGGGTAACAGCCAGTAGGTCTGACTGAAGGCTTATCCGGTCATCCACGCCATTGATGACCTTTTGGAGCTTGGAATCATCAGCGAAAATTCTAATGTTGCTGTGTTTGATGATGTCAGTGATGTCATTAATATAGATGATGAAGAGAAGTGGGCCCAACACAGTGCCTTGTGGGACCCACTACTGACTTTGGCTGGGCTGGATTTGACTCCTTCGACTACAACATGTTGGGTTCTGTTTGACAGGAAGCTCTTGATCCACTGCAGCAGTTTTCCAGTGACACCAGTATTGGACAGCTTTCTCAGTAGGATGTTGTGATCAACCCTTTCAAAGGCCTTGCTAAAATCAAGGTAGATAACATCAGTGTTGGAACCCTCTCCCAAAGCTCTCAAAATGTCATCAAAGTGATGCAGTAGCTGCGTCAGGCAATCCCTTCCATTACGGAATCCATGCTGGTTGGAGTTCAGCATATTGTTACTCTCAAGGAAGTGAGTCATTCGCGATCTCACCACTCTCTCAAATACCTTAATGATATGAGAGGTGAGTGAGTTTGGACGGTAATTCACGGCAAGGGATTTGTTTCCTTTTTTGAAAACTGGGACAACAGACTGGGATAGAAGGTTTTCTGGCACATATCCAGCATCCAGTGAGTTCCGCCACAGATTGGCAAGAGGAGATGCAAGTTGGTGTTGACACGCCTTCAAGACACAAGCAGGGAACCTATCGGGACCTACTGCTGAATTATGCTTGATTTCCTTTATTGCCGCTAAGACATCAGGGGCGCCAAACGTTATGTCCGATAAGGTGTAATGGGGAGTAACATCGCCGATACAGCCCAGATCGGCCATATCAGGATTGCTGAAAACAGCAGTAGTGTTTCTGCAGTATCTCACCCATGGTTTTAGCATTGTCTTGAAGAGTGCCATTTTCATCAATTAGAGGGCCAACAGTAGAGCCAGTGATTTTGTGTTTTTTTGCAAATGAAAAGAACACTTTGGGATTGAGTTTGATCTTCTCAATGGCCCATACCTCTTTAGCTCTTCTCTGATTGTTGATGATAGACATCATATTGATTTGGAGGTTATGTTTTTTAATCTCTAGTGATGAAATGGCAGTCAAGTTTATGTGTTGCTGCTGACAGTATTTCAGCTTGTTGATTTTTTTTGTTAGTTCTCTTAATTTTCCTGATGAGCGTTTTTCTATTTCTAGGGATTCTGCTCTTAGATTTGTTTCTAGTTCTTAATGGGGTGTGTTTTGCACATATGTTTGTAACAGTGTCCACAAATGTCTGCCAGGACTTTTTGATGTTAGTGGGTGTATGAGTGTGCGTGAAGGACCAGTCGACATGTGCAAGATCATGACTGATCGCTTCCCAGTTTGCATTGTGGAAATCCATAGCGTCAAACGGATGGACAGGAGAGATGACATTGGGTTTGTATATTGGACGGTGGAATATCAGATCACAGAGAACCATGTCATTATCAGAGAGTAGAGGTTTCTCCACTGCAATATTGTGGATATTGTCAGTGTGATTGCTGAAAATTAAGTCTAGGACGTTTTTGTGGCACCTCGTTGGTTCGAGCACCAGTTGGGACAGGAAGAAATCATCCATGAAGTCAAGAAGCGATTCCACTGCTTCCCTGTCAGAGGTTGAGGCAGAAGAACCTGGTGGCAGGCTGTTTGTGGACCAGTCAACTCCGGTGAGGTTGAAGTCCCCCATCATTAAGATGTTGTCAGGGTGACACTCTTGGATGAAACACTTTATGCTGTTGAGGCATTCCTTGAAGCATGGTAGAGGCGTTTGGGGTGGCCTATAGAGCCCAACTACTATTAGGTTGTTGGTTTGACTGAATACAGTGACTGCTTCGCAGTATCCATTAGTAAATATGTTCATAGCCTCTGTTGAGAAAGAATTATGGACATAAATGGCAGTCCCACCCTTTCTTCTGCAAGCGCGATCAGCACGGATGGCTTTGAAATTTTTCACTTTCACCTCGGCTTCCAAGTGGAGGTTACTGAGATGGGTTTCAGTGAGGACGAAGAAAGGGATGTGGTTTGGATGGACATCAACCCAGTCCTCCAGGAATTTGATCTTCCATTTTTGAGTATTGGTGGAAGGGCTGATGCCTTGGACGTTAAGCAAAAATGTTGAGGCGAGAGTGGATGGTTTTAATTGTTTTGGTGTGTTGTTAATTTGTTTGTTTGTTAATGGCAGCAATGGGAGTTTGTGCAGTGGGGTGATAGTGGAGGGTGGTGCTGGGTGATAGCTCGAATGTTTTTTTCCAGTTCTTTTGCCAGATTCATTATGGCGAAAAAAAGAGGAAGAAGTTTCCTGTTTAGGAGACTGTTGGTGACTGTGGTAGTGGTTATTTTTATGTAGGTTATGGTTTTTGTTTTTGCTTTTATTTTTATTTTCATTTGTCCGACGGGTCCCCGGGAGATGGGTAAAGGGACAATCCCGGTGTAAACACAATCTGTCTCGCAGGGAAAAGCGGCAGATTTGTGGATTCCTTGTTTGAGTTATTGGTGGTTGTGTTGGTGTTAAATTTATATATATATATATACATTTAAAATATTATTTATCTACATATATACATTTATATATATATATATACATTTATATATATATATATATACATTTATATATATATATATATACATTTATATATATATACATATATATATATATATATATATATACATTTATATATATATATGTGCATATGCATGTTTGTGGCTTTGTGTATATTCATGTATGTATGAAATTAGAATATGTATATATGTGTGTGTCTAGATATATATATATGTGTGTGTAGATATATATATAGTGTATATACACGAGAGTATGTATAATGTAGATAAACTAGGCCAGTAGCAGCCTGGTTGTGGTCCTTCTGCAACTCCTCCTCCTTAGTGTTGCTACTACAACACTCCCCCTCACACAGTCTCTCTACACCTCTTACTACTACCACACTCACACTAATACAGCTACTACAACACTCCCCCTCACACAATCTCTCAATTTCTACCTCTTACTACTACCATACACACTAACACACACACACTAATACAGCTACTACTACACTCTCCCTCACACAGTCTATCTATTTCTACCTTTTACTACTATCACACTTACACACATACACTAACACAGATACAGCTGCTACTACACTCACCCACATACAATCTCACTATCTCTACCTCTTACTACTACCACACACACATACAGCTGCTACCACTCTGTCTCCCACAATCACACTATTTTTACCTCTTATTACTACACACAGACACACTCACACATACAGCTGTTACCACACACACACATACAGCTGCTACCACACACACATAGACACACAGCTACACACACATACAGCTACTACCACACACACATACAGCTACTACCACACACGCTCACACAGCTACTACCACACACACATATATACAACTACTATCACACACACACACACAGCTGCTACCACACACACATACAGCTACTACCACACACACATACACACAGCTACTACCATCACTACTCCTAGCTGCTGTTGCTTGGAGCTGTCTACCACCATTTTACTACTACTACTACTAGCACCACCACCACCACCACTACTACTACTAGCACCACCACTACTACTACTAGCACCACCACTACTACTACTAGCACCACCACCACTACTACTACTAGCACCACCACCTCTACTACTACTAGCACCACCACTACTACTAGCACCACCACTACTACTACTAGCACCACCACTACTACTACTAGCACCACCACTACTACTAGCACCACCACTACTACTAATAGCACCACCACTACTACTAGCACCACCACTTCTACTACTAGCACCACCACTACTACTACTAGCACCACCACTACTACTAGCACCACCACCACTACTACTAGCACCACCACCACTACTACTAGCACCACCACTTCTACTACTAGCACCACCACTACTACTACTAGCACCACCACTACTACTACTAGCACCACAACCACTACTACTAGCACCACAACCACTACTACTAGCACGACTACCACTACTACTAGCACTACCACTACTACTAGCACCACCACTACTACTAGCACCACCACTACTACTAGCACCACCACTACAACTACTAGCACCACCACTACTACTACTAGCACCACCACTACTACTACTAGCACCACCACTTCTACTACTACTAGCACCACCACCACTACTACTACTAGCACCACCACCACTACTACTACTAGCACCACCACTTCTACTACTAGCACCACCACTTCTTCTACTAGCACCACCACTACTACTAACACCACCACTACTACTAACACCACCACCACTTCTACTACTAGCACCACCACTTCTACTACTAGCACCACCACCACTACTACTAGCACCACAACCACCACTACTGCTACTAGCACCACCACTACTACTAGCACCACCACCACTACTACTAGCACCACCACTACTGCTACTAGCACCACCACTACTACTAGCACCACTACCACCACTACTAGCACCACCACCACCACTACTAGCACCACCACCACTACTACTAGCACCACCACCACTACTACTAGCACCACTACTACTAGCACCACCACTACTACTACTACTAGCACCACCACTACTACTACTAGCACCACCACCACTACTACTACTAGCACCACCACCACTACTACTAGCACCACCACTACTACTACTAGCACCACCACCACTACTACTACTAGCACCACCACCACTACTACTAGCACCACCACCACTACTACTAGCACCACCACCACTACTATTAGCACCACTACTACTAGCACCACCACTACTACTACTAGCACCACCACTACTACTACTAGCACCACCACCACTACTACTAGCACCACCACCACTACTACTACTAGCACCACCACCACTACTACTAGCACCACCACCACTACTATTAGCACCACTACTACTAGCACCACCACTACTACTACTAGCACCACCACTACTACTACTAGCACCACCACCACTACTACTAGCACCACCACACTACTACTACTAGCACCACCACTTCTACTACTAGCACCACTACTACTACTACTAGCACCACAACCACTACTACTAGCACCACAACCACTACTACTAGCACGACTACCACTACTACTAGCACTACCACTACTACTAGCACCACAACCACTACTACTAGCACGACTACCACTACTACTAGCACAACCACTACTACTAGCACCACAACCACTACTACTAGCACGACTACCACTACTACTAGCACTACCACTACTACTAGCACCACCACTACTACTAGCACCACCACTACTACTAGCACCACCACTACAACTACTAGCACCACCACTACTACTATTAGCACCACCACCACTACTACTACTAGCACCACCACACTACTACTACTAGCACCACCACTTCTACTACTAGCACCACTACTACTAGCACCACCACTACTACTACTAGCACCACCACCACTACTACTACTAGCACCACCACCACTACAACTACTAGCACCACCACTACTACTATTAGCACCACCACCACTACTACTACTAGCACCACCACACTACTTCTACTAGCACCACCACTTCTACTACTAGCACCACCACTACTACTACTAGCACCACCACCACTACTACTACTAGCACCACCACCACTACAACTACTAGCACCACCACTACTACTATTAGCACCACCACCACTACTACTACTAGCACCACCACACTACTACTACTAGCACCACCACTTCTACTACTAGCACCACTACTACTAGCACCACCACTTCTACTACTAGCACCACCACTACTACTACTAGCACCACCACCACTACTACTACTAGCACCACTACTACTAGCACCACCACTACTACTACTAGCACCACCACCACTTCTACTACTAACACCACCACCACTATTACTACTAGCACCACCACCACTACTACTACTAGCACCACTACTAGCACCACCACCACTACTACTAGCACCACCACTACTACTACTAGCACCACCACCACTACTACTAGCACCACTACCACTACTACTAGCACCACCACCACTACTACTAGCACCACCACCACTACTACTAGCACCACTACCACTACTACTAGCACCACCACTACTACTACTACTACTAGCACCACCACCACTACTACTAGCACCACCACCACTACTACTACTAGCACCACCACCACTACAACTAGCACCACTACTACTAGCACCACCACCACTACTACTAGCACCACTACTACTAGCACCACCACTACTACTACTAGCACCACCACCACTACTACTAGCACCACCACCACTACTACTAGCACCACCACCACTACTACTAGCACCACTACCACTACTACTAGCACCACCACCACTATTACTAGCACCACCACCACTACTACTAGCACCACTACCACTACTACTAGCACCACCACTACTACTACTACTACTACTAGCACCACCACCACTACTACTAGCACCACCACCACTACTACTACTAGCACCACCACCACTACTACTAGCACCACCACCACTACTACTACTAGCACCGCCACCACTATTACTACTAGCACCACCACCACTACTACTACTAGCACCACCACCACTTCTACTACTAACACCATCACCACTATTACTACTAGCACCACTACCACTACTACTAGCACCACCACCACTACTACTACTAGCACCACCACCACTTCTACTACTAACACCACCACCACTACTACTAGCACCACTACCACTACTACTAGCACCACCACTACTACTACTACTAGCACCACCACTACTACTACTACTAGCACCACCACCACCACTACTACTAGCACCACCACCACTATTACTACTAGCACCACCACCACCACTACTACTAGCACCACCACCACTATTACTACTAGCACCACCACCACTACTACTACTAGCACCACCACCACTACTACTACTAGCATTATCACCACCACTACTACTACTAGCACCACCACCACTACTACTACTAGCACCACCACCACCACTACTACTAGCACCACCACCACCACTACTACTAGCACCACCACCACCACTACTACTAGCACCACCACCACTACTACTACTAGCACCACCACCACTACTACTACTAGCATTGCAATTACAATTACCACTGCAACTACTACTGGCACCACCATCATCATTGTTATTATTGTTGTCACTGCTGCTACCACCACACTACTACTACTACTACTACTACTACTAGTTCTATTTTCTACATGATTTACTGTGTCAGACATTAGATGCTAGTACTGTTTCTTACTGTCTCATGGGGTGGTGTCGAGGTTGGGGAGGTCAATGACTTATACATATATACATACCATGTTGTATGTATGTATATATATACATAGCATGTTGTATGTATGTATAATATATATATATATATACATAGCATGTTGTATGTATGTATAATATATATATATATATGACAAGTAAGAATGTTTTCGAAACAGCGAGTTTGAAATTAGAAATATAAGCTATCGCCGTATTTTGACTAAAGAAATTATTTAGCCTGATAGTGGGGTTAAGAACCCTCGGAGAAATGGTAAAAGATGAGTATTGACGTACATGGGAGTCGAACCCACCTCTGCGGTTAACCAGACCACTGTGCTACCATTACACCAACACATATGTGTCTCCGAGGGTTCTTAACCCCACTATCAGGCTAAATAATTTCTTTAGTCAAAATACGGCGATAGCTTATATTTCTAATATATATATATATCATCACCATCATCACTCGTCGACTACTGTCGAGATGATGGATCTCACTCTCAAGCCCCAGAATCCCCTGTCCCTCATCGCTGCCCCCAGATCCTGTCTACTGATTCCCGTATCCCTAGAGATAACGTCAGGGAATGATAGCTTCCTACTCCTAGTCAGGCTGGAGTCAGGGTTCCAGAGCAAGAGAGCGGATATGATTTCATTGCTGGCACGGTGACAGTGGCCAGCAAATTGAGCTCTCCGGGATTTTAGAAGGGCAGAGGCTCGAGGGAGTTTGCCATAGATTTTAGACAAGGTGGGATGTCGTTTCCAGGATAGGTTTTGCACTCTCATTAAGAGGCGGGTATATGTGCCATCCAATCTCATCTCAAGTTGTGATGTTAGTGTCCAAGTTTCGGATCCATAAAGTAATATGGGCTTAATGGTTGCTTGGAATATTTCCAGTTTTAGCTTATATATATATATATATATATATATATATATATATATATATATATATATATATATAGGAAAATGTTCAAGAGCCCGAAGACTATTTCTGGATGCAGAAATACCCGTCGAAACAGCTTGAGCTGTGCTTTCGGGGTCTTGAACATTTTCCTATTACCCACTCTACTACCCTATGTATTGAGTACTCTGGTGCGTTATGGTCCACCTGGTTCCTTACCACACTTCCTTCGTTATATATATATCAACACAGTAAAAAGAGATGAATACTCCGAGTTACTGACATGGATATCATTGTTTGAGAAGGATTTTATGTCTTTCATCTCCCGATGGAGTGTTCCTTGGGCTTTTTAAACCTGGCAGACCCCCATCTCTCTCCAGATCTGAACACAGCTGATTTCTTCCATAGTTAGAGAGATAGAGATGAATAATCCCCCCCCCCTCCCTCCCAATACTGGACTGTTACTTTTCTTCTTTGGACCTCGAATGAATGAAGGGTAAAGTTGACCTCAGCTGGTTTTGAACTCAGAGACCACAGAGCTGGAAGAAATAGTGCAAAGTATTAAATATTCTAATGATTGTTGACATACTGCCTCCTCTGAGGAGTCCAAGTTAAACTCAGAGGAGCAATTATTTCTACTGCTTTTGTTCTGTTAGCCCTTCCGTTATATTTTTTCAGGGAAGTCACTGTCTGTGTTTTTAAATTGTTTTGAAAGTAAAGAATTCCGAGAGCTTTATTGTTATAACTTTCTCATTATTATGTTGGTGTTTAGAACTAATGTTCCTATATGAAATTATGATAGAAAGTTTTTAGATAAATATAATCATTTTAGAAGAAATGGTTTTGTATCGTCAGATAATGGCAGTTTAGTATCAAAAGGTTATATAATATATATATTATATATAATGTGTGTATATACCCTGAGCCCTGTAATGGGCTTAGTCTTCTCTCTCTATACACACACAGTCCTATACGAGCGAAATACGGTCACCCGTTCAATCTTGCCTCAAGTGTGACAATTCCCCTCTAACCCATGTTAGCCTGGAGGATAGACGTTAAATGATGATGATGATGATGATAGTTTTTTTATTGTTTACCCAGGGTCATTGACTTAGACTTACACACATACACACTCAACTTTAGATATAAATATTTGTATATATCTATGTGTCTGTTAATGTATCAAATTAATGACTTTTATTCTCTCTCTCTACACACACACAGTTTGTTGCTGTCTCATTCCAGGTCAGCGACTTCACTGAGCACAAATAGATGTAAATATAATATAAAAATGCATGTGCACTCATGCACACTTACAAAGTATATATTATGTGTTATATAGAAATGTTATATATATATATACACATCATCATCATCATTTTACGTCAGCTTTTCCCTGCTTGCAAGGGTGGACGGGTCTTATTCAGCACAGCATCTCTCCACTTGTCACGGTCCTTCGTCATCTCCACCGTAAGCTTCAGCGATCAGAGGTCTGTTCTCACCACCTCCGCCCATGTTTTTCGTGGTCTACCTCTACCACGTCTTCCTTCAACTGGCATTTCCTGGCACTTCTTCACCCATCGGTCATCCTCCATGCGCATCACATGTCCATACTACCTCAGTCTCCTTTCTCGCACACTACATTCTATTCCTCTCAGAGACAGTTTCTCTCTCAACACATTGAGGCGTTCACGCACATTGACATTGCACATCCAACGGAGCATGCTTGCCTCATTTCTCTCCAGCCGTCGCATATCCTCTGCAGTTGCTGCCCATGTCTCACTACCATGCAGCATCGCATTCCTCACACAGGCATCATATAACCGGCCTTTCGTACGTAGGGAGAAACCCTTCTTTTTCAGCAGAGGAAGCAGCTCCCTAAACTTCTTCCAACCCGTCCTTATTCTAGATACTATGGCCTCGGAACACCCCCTCCCATGCTAATCTGATCTCCTAGGTACCGGAAGCTATCCACCACTTCTATAGCACCCGCCTGCATTTGAAAAATGTGTCTATCAATGCGACTTCTACTGTCTAATTTCCCTGTACATCTACTGCATACGTATTTCTCCCTACCTGTTAGTTTGCCTGCTATCCCGCTACATCTCTTGTGTACCCAGGATCTGCATTGTGTGCATTTTATAGAATTTATGCCAGTTCCTTTTCTGCATATCGAACATGGCCATTTCTCTGATGGAATCAGAGTTTTGTCCTCTTTTCTACTCATCAACACATTTGTCTTAGCTAGGTTCACTCTCAGTTCTCTTGCTTCCAACTGCTGTTTCCAGAATTTATTCTCTAGCTCCTCTACTGATTCTGGTATAAGAACCAGATCATCAGCATAGAGAAGTTCCCATGGACAGCCAGTCTTAAACTCCTCTGTTATGGCTTAGAGGACTATAATGAACAAGAGAGGGCTGAATAAGGATGGGTTGGAAGAAGTTTAGGGAGCTGCTTCCTCTGCTGACGAAGAAGGGTTTCTCCCTGCGTACAAAAGGCTGGTTATATGATGCCTGTGTGAGGAGCGCGATGCTGCATGGTAGTGAGACATGGGCAGCAACTGCAGAGGATATGCGATGGCTGGAGAGAAATGAGGCAAGCATGCTCCGTTGGATGTGCAATGTCAATGTGCGTGAACGACCCAGCATAAATGTGTTGAGACAGAAACTGTCTGAGAGGGATAGAACGTAGTGCGCGAGAGAGGAGACTGAGGTGTTATGGACATGTGATGCGCATGGAGAATGACCGATGAGTGAAGAAGTGTCAGGAAATGCCAGTTGAAGGAAGATGTGGTAGCGGTAGACCACGAAAAACATGGGCGGAGGTGGTGAGAACAGACCTCAGATCGCTGAAGCTCACGGTGGAGATGACGAAGGACCGTGACAAGTGGAGAGATGCTGTGCTGAATAAGACCCGTCCCACCCTTGCAAGCAGGGAGAAGCGGACGTAAGATGATGATGATGATGTGTATATATATATATATATGTATATGTGTGTATATATATAAATAGATATATAGATGGAGTCACATGGCTTAGTGATTAGAGCATTGGCCTTGCAATCAAAAGGTTGTGAGTTCAATTCTCAGACCGGGTGATGTGTTGTGTCCTTGAGCAAGACACTTTATTTCACATTGCTCTAGTTTACTCAGCTGTAGAAATGAGATGATAGCGACTGTGGTCCATATCATTCCACTGCAAAGTGGACGTGGAGGCGCCACCGCAAAAAGCACCCAGCACTCACTGTAAATGAGGTTGGTGTTAGGAAGGGCATCCAGCTGTAGAAATCAAGCCAGAATCAGTTCCCGTCCCACCCTTGCAAGCAGGGAAGAAGCGGACGTAAAATGCTGGCCCCTCTATAGGGTCTACTTGGGGTAGGGTCTCTTCTTCCCATGTATATATATATATATATATATATACGTGTATATATTATATATATATGTGTATATATTATATATATATATATGTGTATATATTATATATATATGTGTATATATTATATATATATATATGTGTATATATTATATATATATATATGTGTATATATTATATATATATATATGTGTATATATTATATATATATATATATGTGTATATATTATATATATATATATGTGTATATATTATATATATATATATATGTGTATATATTATATATATATATGTGTGTATATATTATATATATATATGTGTGTATATATTATATATATATATATGTGTGTATATATTATATATATGTGTGTGTGTATATATATATATGTGTATGTGTGTATATATTATATATATATGTGTATATGTTATATATGTGTATATATATATAGGGAAGAGCGGACGTAAAATGATGATGAAAGACATATATATCTATATACATATGTATGTATATGTGTATATATGTATATATATATTCTATATATATAAATATATATATATATATATATGTGTGTGTGTGAAGGCACATGGCTTAGTGGTTAGGGCATTGGGCTTGCAATCGAAAGGTTGTGAGTTCAATTGTCAGACCGGGTGATGTGTTGTTTCCTTGAACAAGACACTTTATTTCACATTGCTCCAGTTTACTCAGCTGTAGAAATAAGATGATAGAGACTGGGGTCCATATCATTCCACTGCAAAGTGGATGTGTAGGTGCCACGGAAAAAAAAAGCACCCAGCACTCACTGTAAATGAGGTTGGTGTTAGGAAGGGCATCCAGCTGTAGAAATCAAGCCAGAATCAGTTCCCGTATGAGCAAGGCATGGTCAGCTGGCCCACAACAGGACAAGCCATCTAACCCATGCTAGCATGGAAGAACGGATGTAAAACAGTGATATGTGTATATGATATAATATATATATGTAGTTAATTTTGTTCTCCTATCCTGGGTCAACAACTTTATTAAACACTCATATATATACACACACTCACAAATATATATACACTCACTCTCATACACACATATATACACTCACTCTCATACACACATATATACACTCACTCTTATACACACATATATACACTCACTCTCATACACATATATACACACTCTCATACACATATATACACACTCTCATACACACATATATATACTCTCATACACATATATACACTCACTCTCATACACATATATACACTTACTCTCATACACACATATATACACTCACTCTCATACACATATATACATTCACTCTCATACACATATATACACTCACTCTCATACACATATATACGCTCACTCTCATACACATATATACGCTCACTCTCATACACATATATACACTCACTCTCATACACATATATACACTCAATCTCATATATACATATATACACTCACTCTCATACACATATATACATATATACACTCACTCTCATACACATATATACACTCACTCTCATACACATATATACACTCACTCTCATATATACATATATACACTCACTCTCATACACATATATGCACTCACTCTCATATACACATATATACACTCACTCTCATATACACATATATACACTCACTCTCATATACACATATATACACTCACTCTCATATACATATATACACTCACTCTCATACACATATATACACTCGCTCTCATATACACATATATACACTCACTCTCATATATACATATATACACTCACTCTCATACACACATATATACACTCACTCTCATACACATATATACACTCACTCTCATACACATATATACACTCACTCTCATACACATATATACACTCACTCTCATACACATATATACACTCACTCTCATACACATATATACACTCAATCTCATATATACATATATACACTCACTCTCATACACATATATACACTCACTCTCATATATACATATATACACTCACTCTCATACACATATATACACTCACTCTCATACACATATATACACTCACTCTCATATACACATATATACACTCACTCTCATACACATATATACACTCACTCTCATATACACATATATACACTCACTCTCATATACACATATATACACTCACTCTCATATACACATATATACACTCACTCTCATACACATATATACACTCACTCTCATATACACATATATACACTCACTCTCATACACATATATACACTCACTCTCATATATACATATATACACTCACTCTCATACACACATATATACACTCACTCTCATACACATATATACACTCACTTTCATACACATATATACACTCACTCTCATATACACATATATACACTCACTCTCATATATACATATATACACTCTCTCATACACACATATACACTCACTCTCATATATACATATATACACTCACTCATACACATATATACACTTACTCTCATACACACATATATACACTCACTCTCATACACATATATACATTCACTCTCATACACATATATACACTCACTCTCATACACATATATACACTCACTCTCATACACATATATACACTCACTCTCATACACATATATACACTCACTCTCATATATACATATATACACTCACTCTCATATATACATATATACACTCACTCTCATATATACATATATACACTCACTCTCATACACATATATACACTCACTCTCATACACATATATACACTCACTCTCATACACATATATACACTCAATCTCATATACACATATATACACTCGCTCTCATACACATATATACACTCACTCTCATACACACATATATACACTCACTCTCATACACATATATACACTCACTCTCATATACACTCACTCTCATACACATATATACACTCACTCTCATACACATATATACACTCACTCTCATACACATATATACACTCACTCTCATACACATATATACACTCACTCTCATACACATATATACACTCACTCTCATACACATATATACACTCACTCTCATACACATATATACACTCACTCTCATACACATATATACACTCACTCTCATACACATATATACACTCACTCTCATACACATATATACACTCACTCTCATACACATATATACACTCACTCTCATACACATATATACACTCACTCTCATACATATATATACACTCACTCATACACATATATACACTCACTCATACACATATATACACTCACTCTCATACACATATAGACACTCACTCTCATACACATATAGACACTCACTCTCATACACATATATACACTCACTCTCATACACATATATACACTCACTCTCATACACATATATACACTCACTCTCATACACATATATACACTCACTCTCATACACTTATATACACTCACTCTCATACACATATATACACTCACTCTCATATATACATATATACACTCACTCTCATATATACATATATACACTCACTCTCATACACATATATACACTCACTCTCATACACATATATACACTCACTCTCATACACATATATACACTCACTCTCATACACATATATACACTCACTCTCACACACATATATACACTCACTCTCACACACATATATACACTCACTCTCATACACATATATACACTCACTCTCATACACATATATACACTCACTCTCATACACATATATACACTCACTCTCATACACATATATACACTCACTCTCATATATACATATATACACTCACTCTCATACACATATATACACTCACTCTCATACACATATATACACTCACTCTCATACACATATATACACTCACTCTCATACACATATATACACTCACTCTCATACACATATATACACTCACTCTCATACACATATATACACTCACTCTCATACACATATATACACTCACTCTCATACACATATATACACTCACTCTCATACACATATATACACTCACTCTCATACACATATATACACTCACTCTCATACACATATATACACTTACTCTCATACACATATATACACTCACCAATATATATTTATGGATGGTAAATATAACTGAAATATGTTTGTTAATGAAGTCATTGACCTCGGATGAAACAGTAAGCTGTATATGAGTGTATATAAACATTATCTGGGTGTATATATATGCAAGCATTATGTGGGTGTATATATAGATATTATGTGAGTGTATATAGATATTATGTGAGTGTGTATATAGAAATTATGTGTATATAAACATGAGTGTATATATATATATATATATATAGTGTATATAAATGTTGTGTGTATGTGTATATAATGTGAGTGTGTATATAGATATGTATGTCATCATCATTGTGTATATTGATATTATGTATGTGTGTATATATAAATTATGTGAGTGTGTATATAGATATTATGTGAGTGTGTATATAGATATTATGTGAGTGTGTATATAGATATTATGTATGTGTGTATATATAAATATGTGAGTGTGTATATAAATTATCTGTGTATATAAAGAAGTAATGACATCTCAAATACATTTTTCTTTCTAGTTTTGGAGGATTTTCTTAATTTTAGGGGGTGACGTTAATGAACTTTATCTTTGAACTCCCACCTAGACTACTGATGGGAATGGTTAAAAAGCCTGAAGGGGAGGGGGGGGGGGTTAACCAGAGTCTACTTGAAAAGAGGCTGTTCTTGGTTTGTCAGACATTGTGGATTGGCAGTATCGGTAGAGGGTCTGACGCCATGATTTGCAGCATAGTTACAGCCCTTTATGGTCTGAGTTCAAGTCCCGCCAAAATTAACTTTGTCTTTCATCCTTACGAGGTCGATAAAATAAAGTACCAGTAATACACTGTGATAATTGCTGGCCTTGTGCCTAAAATAGAAACAATTATATATAGTGTTTCCCTCACATTATCTGTGCTTTCTTGTCTATGGATATTGTGCACCTAGTGGAGAATACTCATCTCGTTTCTTTCCAGCTTGTCTATATCCCCTGCATGCAGCATTTCACTCCATTCACAGACTTCATACAATCTATTGTTCAGAGAGATAATTCCTTCATTGGTCCCTGGACTTCTTTGACCCTATTCTTATTCTAGCTACAAAGATTTTAGAGTAGCCTTCTCCACTCCTAATTATGTCACCAAGGTAGTGGAAGTTATCAACTAACTTTATGGATTGAAAATAATATATTTCACTTCTGTCTTTACTGCTAATTACAGTTGTGAATCTTAAACACATCATCATCATCACCGTTTAACATCCATTTTCCATGCTAGCATAGGTTAGACAGATTATCTGTTTGGGGGTAAGTCAAGGTCAGATAATCATGTCCTGCTTATACAGAACAAATTTTAGCTTGGTTTCTGCAGCTGGATGCCCTTCCTAATGCCAACCACATTTACAGTGTGGGCTGGGTGCTTTTTATCATGTCACCATCATGACCACTTTAGAGTGTGGGCTGGGGGTTTTGGTGTGTAGGGTGTGTAGGGATTAGGGAAGTGGGTATATGGGCATGTGTGAGGGGTGATCATCATTTTCCTTGCAAGCAAGATTTGGCTGTCATCACAAACCACATCTTTATTTCGACGGTGGATTGGCAGTATCGGTAGAGCATCAGACACCATGCTTTACAGCATAGAGTTATGGCCTTTTACCTTTTGAGTTCAAATCCTGCAGAGGTTAACTTTGCCTTTCATCTTTTTGGGGGTCGATAAAATAAAGCACCTGTAATGCACTGGGTTAATTGCTGGCCTTGTGCCAAAAGTATAATCTACCTGCATGTATTGAGTACTCATTCAACTATTGTCTGTATTTGTCTTATTATACATAAAACATCCATTATTACCAATAATCCTGCCGAGGTTAACTTTGCCTTTCATCCTTACGGGGTCGATAAAATAAAGTACCAGTAATGTACTGGCTAATTGCTGGCCTTGTGCCTAAAATAGAAACAATTATTACCAATAATCAAAATTAAAAAACATTTTGCTCTTCTTTTCATAATTATTTTAACTAATTTCTAAAATAATGGTTCTCGTGATTACTTCTCATCAACAGTCTCACTCTCTCCCTCCATCTCACTCTCTCCCCCCCTCTCCCCCCTCTCTCTCCCCCTCTCTCTCTCTCACTCTCTCCCCCCTCTCTCACTCTCACTCTCTCAACATCTCCCCCTCCCAACATCTCTCCTCCAGCATCTTTCCCCCAACATCTCTCTCTCTCAACCCCAACATCCCTCTCTCTCAACCCCAACATCCCTCTCTCCCAACATCTCTCTCTCTCCCAACATCTCTCTCTCTCCCAACATCTCTCTCTCTCCCAACATCTCTCTCCCCCAACATCCCTCTCCCCAACATCCCTCTCTCCCCCAACATCCCTCTCTCCCCCAACATCTCTCCCTCCTACCCAGCCCAATGACAATTGTCTGAGTGATGGACAAAAGACTTTACAGTATATCACCATATATTCTGAGGTTGTTGACCATCCATCTGTGATATAATTGTTTCTACGTTAGGCACAAGGCCAGCAATTACCCCAGTGTATTACAGGTACTTTATTTTATCGACCCCCAAAAGGATGAAAGGCAACGTTAACCTCGGCGGGATTTGAACTCAGATCATAAAGGGAGGTAACTCTATGCTTCAAAGCATAGCGTCTGACCATACCAGTTATATACTGAGGTGGCCAACTAGGCTATCCCACAAAATACTGTAAAATAGGGATCTAGAGTGGTCAGTGTTGGTAAACATGGGGAAGTTATATAAACAGACTATAGTGTTTGTAAAATACATGTCTAGATAGGTCTCTCTCACACACTTATCATTCTCTCCCTCTCTCTCTCTTTCTCTCTCTCTCTCTGTCTCTCTCTCTCTCTCTCTCTCTCACACACACTTTCCCATTCACATACTCTCATTCATACATATACACACACCTACTCTCTCTCCTACTCCACCCCACTCTCATACCCCACCCCTCACAGTTGCTAACACAGATCATATACTGCTGTTACTTGATACTATCACCACTGCTAATGTTATTACTATCAATTTATTCTCTCCTACCACCACCACCACCACCACCATCATCACCATCACCACCATCATCACAACCATCACCACCACCATCATCATCACGACCATCACCACAGCAGCACCTCTTTACCTGTGTTAATCAATGTGTTTTTGTACTGTACTCCCTCACCAGTACTAACACCACACCCTGCCTCCTCCCATCCAACATCTACCTA
>OZ024740.1:17134530-17142030 GCA_964016885.1 Eledone cirrhosa
CGCTAAACTCTTCACTATATTCGTTGTTAATTCTAACCTTGCTGACTGTTTCTTTATACATGGCTTGTATAGTTCTCACAAGCCATTCGTCAACACCTAGTTTCTAAGAGCCCACCAGATAATGGAACGGTGGACTCTGTCGAAGGCTTTCTCCAAGTCGACAAAAGCTAAGTATAGGGGTTTACTTTTAGCTAGGTACTTCTCCTGTAGTTGTCGTACTTCTTGGCAGCGGTAATGGAATTTATTGGCTTCTCTGAATCACATACACACATGGATATAAAATGAGGATAATGATGACATAGACAATACATCCTAGCAACTCTACATATACATCCTAGCAACTCTACATATACATCCTTGCAACTCTACATATACATCCTTGCAACTCTACATATACATCCTAGCAACTCTACATATACATCCTAGCAACTCTACATATACATCTTAGCAACTCTACATATACATCCTTGCAACTATACATATACATCTTAGCAACTCTACATATGCAGCCTTGCAACCCTACATATACATCCTAGCAACTATACATATACATCTTAGCAACTCTACATATACATCCTAGCAACTCTACATATACATCCTAGCAACTCTACATATACATCCTTGCAACTCTACATATACATCATTGCAACTCTACATTATACATCATTGCAACTCTACATATACATCCTAGCAACTCTACATATACATCCTAGCAACTCTACATATACATCCTAGCAACTCTACACTATACATCCTAGCAACTCTACATATACATCCAAGCAACTCTACATATACATCCTAGCAACTCTACATATACATCCTAGCAACTCTACATATACATCCTAGCAACTCTACATATACATCCTAGCAACTCTACATATACATCCTAGAAACTCTACATATACATCCTAGAAACTCTACATATACATCCTAGCAACTCTACATAAACATCTTAGCAACTCTACATATACATCCTTGCAACTCTACATATACATCCTTGCAACTCTACATATACATCCTTGCAACTCTACATATACATCATAGCAACTCTACATATACATCTTAGCAACTCTACATATACATCTTAGCAACTCTACATATACATCCTAGCAACTCTACATATACATCTTAGCAACTCTACATATACACCCTAGCAACTCTACATATACATCCTAGCAACTATACATATACATTTTAGCAACTCTACATATACATCCTAGCAACTATACATATACATCTTAGCAACTCTACATATACATCCTAGCAACTCTACATATACATCCTAGCAACTCTACATATACATCCTAGCAACTCTACATATACATCCTTGCAACTCTACATATACATCCTAGCAACTATGCATATACATCTTAGCAACTCTACATATACATCCTAGCAACTATACATATACATCCTAGCAACTATACATATACATCTTAGCAACTCTACATATACATCCTAGCAACTATACATATACATCTTAGCAACTCTACATATGCAGCCTTGCAACTCTACATATACATCCTAGCAACTATACATATACATCTTAGCAACTATACATATACATCTTAGCAACTCTACATATACATCCTAGCAACTCTACATATACATCCTAGCAACTCTACATATACATCCTAGCAACTATACATATACATCTTAGCAACTCTACATATACATCCTAGCAACTCTACATATACATCCTAGCAACTCTACATATACATCATAGCAACTCTACATATACATCCTAGCAACTCTACATATACATCCTAGCAACTCTACATATACATCCTAGCAACTCTACATATACATCCTTGCAACTCTACATATACATCCTAGCAACTATACATATACATCTTAGCAATTCTACATATGCAGCCTTGCAACTCTACATATACATCCTTGCAACTCTACATATACATCCTAGCAACTATACATATACATCCTAGCAACTCTACATATACATCCTAGCAACTCTACATATGCAGCCTTGCATCCATACATATACATCTTAGCAATTCTACATATGCAGCCTTGCAACTCTACATATACATCCTAGCAACTCTACATATACATCCTAGCAACTCTACATATGCAGCCTTGCATCCATACATATACATCTTAGCAATTCTACATATGCAGCCTTGCAACTCTACATATACATCCTAGCAACTATACATATACATCTTAGCAACTCTACATATACATCCTAGCAACTATACATATACATCCTAGCAACTATACATATACATCCTAGCAACTATACATATACATCTTAGCAACTCTACATATACATCCTAGCAACTCTACTTATACATCATAGCAACTCTACATATGCAGCCTTGCAACCCTACATATACATCCTAGCAACTCTACATATACATCTTAGCAACTCTACATATACATCCTAGCAACTCTACATATACATCCTAGCAACTCTACATATACATCATAGCAACTCTACATATGCAGCCTTGCAACCCTACATATACATCCTAGCAACTCTACATATACATCCTAGCAACTCTACATATACATCTTAGCAACTCTACATATACATCCTAGCAACTCTACATATACATCCTAGCAACTCTACATATACATCTTAGCAACTCTACATATGCAACCTTGCAACCCTACATATACATCCTAGCAACTATACATATACATCCTAGCAACTATACATATACATCCTAGCAACTATACATATACATCCTAGCAACTCTACATATGCAGCCTTGCATCCATACACTACCATTTTGCCTCTCCTGCATTTTAATAAGAACTTAGTGATGTGTAGAATTAGTATTACACCCACTCTCTCTCGTCTCTCTTGTTCACACACCTCTCACTATCTCTCACTCCTCCCTCCATATCTCTCACTCCCCCCTCCATATCTCTCTCACTCCCCCCTTCCACCTCACTCTCTTTCACTCCCCACTTCCACCCCCCCCCCCTTCCCTCGTTCTCTGCATATATTATGTAAATTACCTGTTGATGGCAATGCTGTTGGAACTAGGTTGCCTTCTGCTTCCAATTAGATTTCACACCCGCACACCTCCAGAATTACCACAATGCCAGGATAATAATAATAGTTTCTACTTTTGGCACGAGGCTAGCTAGCGATTTGTGGGGAAGGGGAAGTCAATTACATTGACCCCAGTATGTGACTGGTACTTTCCATCAACCCTTGGGGGATGAAAGGCAAAGTTGACCATGGGAGGGTTTGAACTCGTAACACTGTAATTAAATGCTGTAATTAAATGCTGTTTTGTCCAAATGATATAATAATGGTTTCACATTTAGGCACAAGGCCAACAATTTGAAGAGAAGTGGAAAGTCGATTAAATCAACCCCAGTGTATTACTGGTACTTTATTTTATTGATCCCATAAGGATGAAAGGCACAACTAACTGTAGCAGAATTTGAACTCAGAAGGCGGCATAACTATATAGCACAAAGTATTCCTTCCCCTACCCACCCCACTGAGTTCCTCCCTCTGTCTGACAAACACTATCTAGACCACCCCACCCACCCCTGTCTGACACTAGACCACTAGACCACCAGGTTATGTAAGTGGAGTTATGTGTAAATGTCTAAAACATCACTTCCTGGTTTCCTTTTTAGGACATGACTTTCCTTTGTTCTTTAATCTCTCTACTACAGATTATTTCCTTGTCTGTGTGTGTATATATATATATATATATATACACACACATACATATATACATACTCACACATTATATATATATATATATATATACACACATACATAGATACATACAGACATACACGCATACATATATACATGCACACATGTAATACACACATATATAACATTGTTTTGTCTACTTTTTCACCCTCACAATGGATGTTTGTATGTGTGTGTGTATACACAAACACCCCCACACCCTCTACACACACACAGACATATATATATATATATATATATATATATATATATATATACATATACATAACATTACATATATATATAACTATGAGCAGGGAAAAAAAGTGGACATTAAATGATGATGTGGAGAGGACTTTCCATGTTTTTAAATTCCCAGGCTTTTTCCCACTTCAAAAAACTGTATTTTACCGTGTGTGGGGAAACAGTGGAGAGAAGGGACATAAAGTAAGGAATAAGAGGAGATACAGTTGAATATATTTGGAATCCGGATCTTGGAAATTTGACACGTTTTCCGAATTACGGACACGGATTGAACAACTGACAATCTTTTGTTTTATAGTTGGATTGTTTCGGAATTTACTAGAAAGTGAAAGGGTGTGAGTTTATTTGTGTGTGTGTGTATGCATACGTATATGTATGTACATCATCACCGTTTTGTCAATTGTTCCACGCTAGCATGGGTTATGTATGAAAATACAACACACACACATATATATGCACACACCGATACATATGTACACAATTATGAAAATACAACAAAGACACACATATATATAATAATAATAATAATAATAATAATGAAATTATTGTGTACAGTGCTCAGGTGCACTATAACTCATCAAAGGTGCATATATAGTACATAGAATAATATACAAATGCCAGGGAAGTGAACAGTGTATATATAGTAATAATTGTTTCTATTTTTGGCACAAGGCCAGCAATTACCCAGTATATTACTGGTGCTTTATTTTATTGACCCCGTAAGGATGAAAGGCAAAGTTAACCTCAGCGGGATTTGAACTCGTATCATAAAGGGACGTAACTCTATGCTTCAAAGCATGGTGTCCGACTCTCTACCTATACTGCCAATCCACCGATAGTAATACTAAATACAACACACACACTTGTCGCACTTATTCTTGGGAGGGTGATGGGGGAAGTCCTCAAGCACTCCTTCCAGCGGGTTCTGTCAGAAACAACTATCTCTAACTGATCTGGCTGGGTCAGAGTTAGTGAGACCAGCCAAGCTCATGGATGTTATCCAACTATCTTGCTTGGGGTCTGCCCCTGGATCTCCTGCCCCTTGGTTTTGCTCGTAAAATCTATCCAGTGATTCTTTCCTGAGTCATTTTAACAACAAAGTTCAAATCTCACTGAGGTCAACTTTACCTGCCATATTTCTGTAGTAGAAATTATTAAAATACTTGTCAAATACTGGAGTCAATTTCATCAACTTTCCCCTCTTCTAAATTGCTGGCCTTGAACGTAAATTAGAACCCAATGTTGTTATAATTGTATGCCATATACACTCTATAATGTAGCTGGTGTTAGGAAGGACCAAACAAGAGGTTAGGAGGTCCCTTCAGTTTGTGACAAATGACATGACAACTTTTCCCCTGCGCTAATGACCGCACATAAGTAGGATACAGACCGCCTCGGCCTGTCTGGGACGTCAGTAGCCCCACTTCAGTACTGACTTGGTTTATGTAGACCTGTCCAACCCTTGTTAGTGGGGGGGGGGGGGCATTTGATGATGAGACTGAATTTGATAATCATTTGTTCACTCCTTTATTTGAGATGTTACAACAATTGTTAGTTGATTGTCCCTTCTTTTTCTTTTTTCACTTTCTTCCATGATTTAAATCCAGCTATCCAAATATATGTGTATGTAAGGTGTTCTGGCCATGACTATCTTGTCTTCTTTGCAGGCATTACATATCTAGAATTAGTTAGGGTGTAATATATGAAGTTTTGCTACAGTTAATAGTAGGTTGTGTTTACAGTATTGGCTATACTTGATCTTCTGTGAGTGATACCAGTGATTCACTGGTTTCCTATCAGGGAAGACATATTGATCCTTGATCAGCCTAGCTCTGTACACAAGCTTTCTCCACAACCTAGGCTAGCGTTTCTCGACTGGTCTTCCTCAGAACCATAGTGGTTGCTTGGGATTCTGCAAGAGACTGATAAATAAGTTGACACATTTAGATATTAATAATGGTATATAATAATTTTTATGCAGGGGTTCCCTGAGACATGAAAACTATTTCAAGGATTCCACAATGGTAAAAAGGTTGAGAAATGTTGTCCTTGACATATTATACCAGACATGTACTGACTTCATAAACAGACACATTCACAAATATCCTCCTAGGTATACATATCCACTTAGTCATTTTCAGCAGCACCAATATACAATCACTACATATCAAGGCAGTAAAATTAACAAGGTCATTATAATACTTGGTTCTGGCTTTTTGCACTCAGTTGTAATCCTGCCAAGGTTGACTTAGCCTTTCATCTTTTTAGAGGTCACTAAATAAAGTACCAGTCTAGGATAGTGGAATGATGGAATTGTTAGATGATTGTATGAGATGTCTTCAAGTATTTCATTTACTGAGTCTTTGAGGGGCAGATACATAGTTTGGCCTTTGGCTGAGTTTGGTTGGATATTTCAAAGTAACTGTTGACCCTTTCTTTATGATACAGACACACAGACACACATATACACACACATACACACATGCACCACACACACCACACAGACACCACCCACAAACACACAGACACACACACCACACACACACTCACAGAGACACACACCACTCACACTCAGAGACACACACACACACACACACACCACACACAGACTGAGAGAGAGAGTTTCAATGATTATAATTCATGAATTTGATCCATTGTATGTGTGGCTTATGAAATACATGTGCACCGTTAATGTAATCCCCAGGGAGAGTCAGTAGGACACAATATGTCCAATCCATCCTTATTGGCTGTAATATTTTTGTTGGGGTCGGACTTGGCATCTCATGATTGTGAAGTAAAGGTTTTAACCACTCATCCATACCTGCATCCACACACATACACACGATATACGATATACACACATACACCCACCCACACACATACACTCACCCACACCTACACCCACGCCCATCCACCCCACACCTACAGCACCCCCACACATACACATGCACCCTCCCACATACCTACCCCCAAACGTACACATGCACTCCCCACCCACACACATACACAAACATCCCCTTCACCCCCACCCCACCACCATATCTGTACTATCTTCAACTGTAATACCACCATACTAACCAACCACCATAACATGATGTACAGCTGCTTTAATCTTGTCTTTCTTCTTCTTTATTGTCAGCTATAATTAAAATGGGACAAGACAAACAGCAAATATATACACACACACACACATATATATATACACACACGAACACGCATATATATATATATACACACACACGAACACGCATATATATATATATATACAGACACACACGGACACCCATATATATATATATACACACACGAACACACATATATATATATACACACACACACACAAAGACACATATATACACACACACACACACACACACAGACACATATATATACACACACACACACATATATATATATATATACAAACACATATATATACACACACACACACAAACACACATATATATATATATACACACACAAACACACACATATATATATACACACACACAAACACACATATATATATATATACACACACACAAACA
>OZ024740.1:17144530-17332145 GCA_964016885.1 Eledone cirrhosa
GATAGAGACACTGATAGATAGATAGATAGATAGAGAGAGCAGACTGACAGAGACACTGATATATAGAGAGCAAGAGAGAGAGAGATCAGACTGACAGAGACACTGATAGAGAGAGAGAGAGAGAACAGACTGACAGAGACACTGATAGATAGAGAGAACAGACTGACAGAGACACTGATAGATAGAGATAGAGAGAGAGAGAACAAATTGCCAGACACTGATAGATAGAGAGAGAGAGAACAGACTGACAGAGACACTGATAGAGAGAGAGATAGAGAGAGAACAGACTGACATAGATAGAGAGAGAACAGACTGACAGAGACACTGATAGATAGAGAGAGAGAGAACAGACTGACAGAGACACTGATAGATAGAGAGAGAGAACAGACTGACAGACACAGATAGATAGATAGAGAGAGAGAGAACAGACTGACAGAGACACTGATAGAGAGAGAGAGAGAACAGACTGACAGAGACACTGATAGAGAGAGAGAGAGAACAGACTGACAGACACTGATAGAGAGAGAGAGAGAGAACAGACTGACAGAGACACTGATAGATAGATAGAGAGAGAACAGACTGACAGAGACACTGATAGAGAGAGAGAGAGAACAGACTGACAGAGACACTGATAGAGAGAGAGAGAGAACAGACTGACAGAGACACTGAGAGAGAGAGAACAGACTGGCAGAGACACTGATAGATAGAGAGAGAGAACAGACTGAGAGAGACACTGATAGAGAGAGAACAGACTGACAGAGACACTGATAGATAGTCTGTTCTCTCTCTCTCTCTATCTATCTATCTATCAGTGTCTCTGTCAGTCTGTTCTCTCTCTCTCTATCTATCTGACAGAGACACTGATAGAGAGAGAAAGAGAACAGACTGACAGAGACACTGATAGATAGAGAGGGAGAGAACAGACTGATAGATAGAGAGAGAGAGAGAACAGACTGACAGAGACACTGATAGAGAGAGAAAGAGAACAGACTGACAGAGACACTGATAGATAGAGAGGGAGAGAACAGACTGATAGATAGATAGAGAGAGAACAGACTGACAGAGACACTGATAGATAGAGAGAGAGAGAACAGACTGATAGATATGTTTCTTTTATTTGCCACCAGGGCATCAAAAGTGGGACAAGTACAATGGGGGGAGTTTACACAAAAAGGCGTCCTCTATAAGGAGGAGGCAATAACAATATATAAAAATAAAATAAAATATAACAAAAAATAAAATTTATAACAAAATCCTCAATAGAGGATTTTGTTATAAATTTCGCACACACCCCCGAAAAAAGTGTGCAACCCTTTTCCTCAGGAGCACAGAGAGGGGGTGCTCCCTCGTTCCTTTCTCTTTTCCACCTACAGGCTTACGTAAAGAGAAGGCCCATTCACACGGGCCATTCTCGTCACTTTCACCCACCTTTCATAAAAACGACTGGGGTGGAGCACCTCTCTCTCCATCCTGATCCTTCTTCCGAAATGATATCGGAAGAAACGGACCAGTTGTTGGCCAGAGAGAAAGGTGCCTGACCTCAGTCCTTTCAGACGCGTCCACCATACAACTTCTTTCACCATGGCTATTACGCACAGAAACACCGCCTCTCCTTCATCTTTGAAGGGGGGAGGCGGCTTGATCATTACAATAGACTCGGTGGTCAACCAGATCGGTCCCACCCTTGACAGCAGTTGTTCGACATAGCCCCACAGATGGGCTACGCCCGAGCAGTGTACCAATGCGTGTGCAACGGTTTCCTCGTCGCACACGCATCTGGGACAGATCTTTTTGGCGGGGTCCCTACCCGGGCGCCCGTGTCTGTAGAGCTTTTCTCGAACGGGTAGAGCCCCTCGGTAGCACTGCCAGGCCAGGGACTTCTGGAAGTTGTCCATAGGTCCCGGGCTGAATGTCCTACCGAACAGGCTGGCCAGTTCGTCCTCCTCCATGTCTAGGGCTTCTCCGAGGGCGTCGTCGCACCTGCTGCGTATCAACCCTCTATAGAATGTTGCGGTGGAGTCTCCACTGATAACCGGATCCGCCTGCCAGAGGGCGGTGAGCGCCTGGGCACACTCAGTGTGCCAGGCGCCCAGTTTTCTCGGTCTTTGCTTGACCCAGGATTGCAGCTCGGTGAGTGAGACGAGTCTGGGAAAGGTTCGTCTCACAAACGAGGCCCACACCGGTTGACAGGTGAGGAATACGTAGAGGTGCCGTAGCCTTAATGCGTGTTTACGCATCATTAGCCACGGCATCCCCAGCCCTCCTTTCGAAGGGTGTTGACAGCAGATGGATCTCCTCACCATAGGAGCCCGCCTCTTCCAAAGGAATTGGAAGAGCGCGCGCTCCATCTTGGCGAGGGTTTCCCTTGGACAGGGCACTACGGTCAGGCGGTAGTAGATGACGGACGCTATATAGGTGTTCGCCACCTCCGCCCGACCTTTCAGGGATAGTTTGCAACTGGCCCACTTCTGGGTCAGTGCAAACACCCTGTTCGTAACCTCCGCCCAGTTTTTCTACACCTGGAGGTCCGGTCCGAACCAGACCCCGAGCAACTTCACCGGGCCCTCCGTCCAGCGTCCGACGACGCCATCGGAGGGCATCGGTCTGCCCCTCCACGTGCCGAGTTGCAAACCGATCGACTTGTCCCGGTTCAGCTTAGCCCCTGTGAACCTTTCGTACTCCTCCAGTAAGGTGCCGACCGCCTCGATTTCGGAGGCCGTCGACACCATTACTGTCACGTCATCGGCGTGGGCCGACACCGCTTTCCGCAATCCCGGTTCCAAAGGGATGCCCTGCAACAACTCCAACTTCCGCAGTAGTGGCTCGAGAGTCAACACATACAGAAGGGAGGAGAGAGGGCACCCTTGTCGGATGGACCGCGCGATTTTGAATGGCTCCGAGAGGTAGCCGTTCACCTTGACCCTAGAGCAGATGCGGCTGCTGTGCATAGCAGTGATCCAGCCCCTGAAAACGGGTCCGAAGCCTTCCGCCGCTAGCACCGCATCCAGGTAACCATGATCGACCCTATCGAACGCCTTAGATTGATCCAAGTTGATCAGAGCCCCACCAAAGCCGGGTTCGTTCCCAACCCTCTCTATGATGTATCGCATGAGGTGGAGGTTGTCATGGATGGACCAGGTTGCCCATGACAAGCGCCAACCTCTTTGCTAGCACCTTGGCCAAAATCTGTAAATCTGTATTTAGCAGAGTTATGGGCCTGAAGTTACTTATTTCGTCCCCCTTGTTCTCGTCCTTCCTCACTAGCGTGACTACGCCCTTGGTCACAGTACAGGGAATTCTCCCGTTCTGTTGCCAGCTGCAGTAGACCGCCTCGAGGAGATCGGAGAACAAGTCCGGCATAGCTAGATATAATTCGTAAGGAAGACCATCGAGACCCGGGGATTTGCGTTTGCCGCATTGGCTCAGCGGCCGAAATCGGCTCCTCGCAGGACATCGTCTCCCTGTCCGAGAGACACGGCAGGCTGTCGAGGTATGGACCGAAGTCCACATTCCCAACCGGCTCCCCGCCCTCCCGAACAGTCGGGCAAAGTGCCTTTGAAAGGCCTCACACATCTGCTTAGGCTCAAGAATCGCCCATCCATCCAGGTCTCGTAAAGACCGGATGGTGGATTTAGTTCCACTGTTGGCCTCTGTCACGCGGGCCCAGCTAACAGCTTTGGTCCCCTCGTTCCCTAGAGCACGTATTTTACTTCGGACAACGCAGCCTTCGTGCTTCGCGTCGAAAAACTGGCTCAAAGCCGTTCTCGATGCTAGCACTCTGGCCACGTCGCCGCTTCTAATTGCTTCTTCTACTCTATCTATTAGCTCCCTTTCCTTCCTATTCCTATCCGCAGCTAGAACCTTACTAAATTCTATCGAGACTACTCTAATCTCTCTCTTGACGATCGCTCCAGTCAACCGTTCCTTAACTAACGTACTAATCCGATCCCTGTAAGCTCTACTTGCCGGCAAGGACAAGTTGAGCTTCCAGTAACCGGGGCCCTGTCTATGCGTTCTATCAAGGTTGACCATGCAGGTCACCAACTTGTGGTCTGAATAGCCAACCATGAGCATTTCTGGACAACTTAAAAAGTCCCTGTCCTTATTTCTAACTAAAAATCTATCTCGGTACGACCTAGATGATCCGCTGCGATTTGACCAAGACCAGGTTGGCACCGTCGGAAAATCTAGTCGAAATCTATCGGCCAGGTCAAATCGGCCGAGTAACCCCTTGAGGCTGTTGCACCCCTCTCTATCGGGACATGCCCCTGCATAGTCCCAACGTGCATCCAGGATACCATTCCAGTCCCCCACTAAAAGCAGGGAATGGGACGTCCCTAGAAAAGACTCCAGACGCTGGAAAAAGTCGGGCCGCTCTGTCCCAAAAGGGGCATATGCGGCTACCAGCCTAAAGGCTCTACCTTCACCACTGCCAAGGTCCAGCACCACCAGTCGACCCCCTGGGTCCAAGTGAACTATCTGTGTTGCAAGGTCCAGATGTTTTTGCAGCAGAACGACAACCCCACCCCCACCTCCGGGCTGACAGAGAGATGCGTGCATCTCAAAGTCGTCAAAGGTGGGGGCTAGCTGCCGCATGCTGCTGATCCGGGCCTCGCAGATAACCATCACATTTATAGATTGTGACCTGAGGTCATTTAGAAGCACGTCCTCCGTGAAATTTATTTTCAGTGTTTTGTAAAAGTTCATTGGGACTTTAATCATTTTTAAATGAGGTAGTCCCACAGCAGTTATAAAGTTAGGCCCTTCAGTTTGGACCGAAGGGTTTGCTGAAATTGTTTTCAGTAGTTCTTTGTTGTCTGTGTTCATGTATGTATACTGTAAGGTCTTTTTTTGTGTAGCAGTTAGTGTTGTGTGACGGGGAGGGGTGGTTTGTGTGTAGTTTGTGTTCTCTTGGGGAGGGTTAAAGTTAACGTGTCTGTGGTGCGTCTCCTCTTCTTTCTTTTTACTTGTTGGAAGGGATCTTTTTCGTCTTGCGACGAAAGGGGTTCGTCTTCCTTGTTGGGTGGGAGGGGTATGTTTTCTGGTAGTGTTTGCGGTGTGTGTGTTTTTGTATTTGTTTTGGGTGGGGAGGGATTGGGTGGGACAGTATTCTGTGTTGTTTTTTCACGTGTTTGTTGTTGTTGTGGTGGTGGTGGTGGTAGTGGTGGTGTTGTTGGTTTTTGTTGTTGTTGTTGTGGTTGTTTTTGTTGTTGTTGTTGTGTTGGTGTTGGTAGCAGTGTTTTTTTCTGTGTGAGCTGGGAACAGGCAGCCCTCAGGTGACCTCTATTGCCACAGAGGTAACAGGAGGGACGCCTACCCTCCACAATAATGTTGAGGTGGGTACGGTCATCCAGCATGACGTGCTCAGGGATTTGGGCGATACGTTCTGGCCTTATTTGGGTCAGAACTTCGATGCTCGTTCCACTGAACGCGTCGCCGGATGCCTTCCCTATTGAAATGAGGTTGTCCTCGTCTAAATTGAGGAAACCGGTTAGTAACCACCAGTAGTTTATGTTTGGGGTGATGGTGGTTATCCATATTCTCTGGGTTTTTTTACCCATGTAGGTGGGGAAGAAGGTGTAGTGTGTGGACCGAATTGGCGACACAGAGTATTTTTCGCCGCCAATTCGTCTTTCATCAATATGGATAAACTCCCATAGAGTTTATCCTTTTGTATGAAAGTGATGTCTTTCATCGCTTCTTTCAGTACTAACTGAATTTCAGCTTGAGATGGTTGTGCTGGTTTTTTTTGTTTTATTTAAAATTGTACGGAATACGACAGTTCGTAATTCCGTCTGTTTCTTTAGTTCTGGAGGTGAATTTATAGAAAACGAACCGTTTTCGCCAAAAGATACATATTTCTTGGCTTTTTCCAGCATTTCTTTTGCTTTTGAAATATCTTCAAGCACATACGTGACTGATAATTTAGCCGTTTGTGCAAAAGATATTTTGTTTTCGTTGTTGGTGTTTGTATTGTTTTGTTTCTCGTCATTTGAGTTGTTTTCATCTTTGTTGTTGTTGTTGTTGTCTTTCTCGTTTGGTGTGTGGATACTTGTGACGTTTGTGTTGTTGTTGTTGTTGTCTTTATTGTTGCTGTTGTTGTTTTCAGTTTCTTGTATAGTTGTGGCTACATCTAGTGGTCGGTCAACAGGTGAAGACAATTCTTCCTCTGGCTGACCTCTGCCTTTGGCATCTGCTGCTGTGACAGTGGCAGGGGGAAGCTGTGAGTATGACTTCCCCTTTCCTTCTTTGATTGTTGGTGAAGATGCTTCAGCCATTTTTCTCAAAATAGGGTTTTTCGAAATTTTTCGAAAGATAAAATGTTTACAACACTATTTCGCCCAAAGGCGCAGAATATTTTGAGAGACCGACCAGATCAAAATTTGACCTGGCAGTCCCTCTACAAAATGGTACAAAAATGAAAGTTTACAGTTCACAATTTCCGGATAAATTTAAACGAAACTTACCGAGCGAGCTCAGCACATGTGTCCATTAGGATACCAGATAGTCACATTGAGAGGAGGTTAACATACAGGTCAACTTTAGACCAATGGTATCCCAAGAGGTACATATATAGGTCAACTTTAGACCAGTGGTATCCCAAACATAACAGGTTAATATATAGGTCAACCTGAGACCAGTGGTACCCCAAACATCACTGAGAGGTTAATATATAGGTCAACTTTAGACCAGTGGTACCCCAAATATTTCACTAACCACACCTTGTTCATTTAAATTTCCTTTTAAATGGCTTGTTTCCTCAATAAAGTGTGAAGATCCATGGCTTCGTGGTTAGAGTGTTGGGATTGCAATCATGAGGTATTGAGTTTGATTACTGGACAGTGATGTATTGTGTCCTTGAGCAATATACTTTATTTTTCATGTTACTCTAGTTTACTCAGCTGTAGAGTTGACATCACTGGTGCCAAGCTGTATCAGCCATTGCCTTGGACAACATTGATGGTGTGGAGAGGCGGGGGGCTGCTATGGGTGTCAGCTGGTCTTCCACAAACACACCTTGCCCAGGCTTGTGTCTTGGAAGAGAACTTTCTAGGTGTAAATTCCATGGTTATTAGTGACCAATGTGGGTGTTTACCCTACTCAATAAGCTAGTAAAAACCTCACCCCCAGTGTTAGTTCTTTGGAAGTCCATTGGTCTCTACCTTGAAACTTTTAACTAAAAATAAAACTACAATAAAACCAACCGTTACTTGCTTGACCTGCTTGACCGTGTTGAGAGAAGAAGGATACAGTTGGTAATGTCTCATGTTTGTAGGACAGGGTGGTCATTATTAGGTTGTCTTTGATTGTAGGTGTGCTGGATCAGGGCTGATCTGGAGCTAAATAACATGGACAACAGCGACATCTGCAACAACATCAACAACAACTAACAAACACCAACAAATAGTTAAAAAGGGAGCAGTCACTTGATCTGCTAGAAACAGCAGCCATTTATCTCGCCAATCACATCCCCTGTCTGATAGTAAAAAGTGGGTAGAACACATTGGATAATGTAGTTCTAGATATGCTGTTTGATAAAAAAAAAAAAACGATGTGATGGTCATGGTTGGAACACCTATAATTATAGTTCTGCAAGATCAGGGCTGGCTTGGTGTTATACCAGTTTTACCTCCATAATTATTACAAGGGCGGTGGATTGAGAGTATCGGTAGAGGGTCGGACGCCATGCCTTCTAGCACAGAGTTTCGCCCCTTTGTGGTCTGAGTTCAAATCCCGCCAAGGTTAACTTAGCCTTTCATCTTTACGAGGTTGATAAAATAAAGTACCAGTAATGCACTGGAATAATTGCTGGCCTTGTGCCAAAAGTAGAAACAATAATTATTACAAGTTAACTCGTAAAATCTGATTTCTTCCACTTGTGCTAAACGTGATGGTCATGGCTGGAACAGCTATGATCATATTTCTACTGGTTCTGGCCTGACCTTGTGTTAAACAACCTGTTCCAACCACCACATCCACTTAACCCCCCCCCCCCCCCCCCCCTCATCCGCTCTATAATGCACCTAGTAACTTTACAAATAGTAAATAGTTTTTCTTTTTATCTCGCAAAAAAATAAATGTTTTAATTTGGAAAATCTAAAATAGTTGAAATATTTTCGTATCTAAAGTCATTGTATGACTGTGTATGTGTGTGATTGTATCTGTGTATGTATGTATGTGTGTGATTGTGTGTGTGTGATTGTATGTATGTATGATTGTATGTGTGTATGTATGTATGATTGTACGTGTGTGTATGTGTGTATGATTGTATGTGTGTGTGTGTGTGTGCATGACTGTGACTGTGAGTGGTTATGACTGTGTATGACTGTGGTTATGACAGTATGTGTGTCTGTATGACTGTTTGTGTGGTTATGACAGTATGTGTGTCTGTATGACTGTGTTTGTGTGGTTATGACAGTATGTGTGTGTCTGTATGACTGATTGTGTGGTTATGACAGTATGTGTGTGTCTATGACTGTGTTTGTGTGGTTATGACAGTATGTGTGTCTGTATGACTGTGTTTGTGTGGTTATGACAGTGTGTGTGTGTCTGTATGACTGTGTTTGTGTGGTTATGACAGTATGTGTGTCTGTATGACTGTGTTTGTGTGGTTATGACAGTATGTGTGTCTGTATGACTGTGTTTGTGTGGTTATGACAGTATGTGTGTCTGTATGACTGTTTGTGTGGTTATGACAGTATGTGTGTGTCTGTATGACTGATTGTGTGGTTATGACTATGTGTGTGTCTATGACTGTGTTTGTGTGGTTATGACAGTATGTGTGTCTGTATGACTGTGTTTGTGTGGTTATGACTGTGTGTGTGTGTCTGTATGACTGTGTTTGTGTGGTTATGACAGTATGTGTGTCTGTATGACTGTGTTTGTGTGGTTATGACAGTATGTGTGTCTGTATGACTGTGTTTGTGTGGTTATGACAGTATGTGTGTGTCTGTATGACTGTGTTTGTGTGGTTATGACAGTATGTGTGTCTGTATGACTGTGTTTGTGTGGTTATGACAGTATGTGTGTCTGTATGACTGTGTTTGTGTGGTTATGACAGTATGTGTGTGTCTGTATGACTGATTGTGTGGTTATGACAGTATGTGTGTGTCTGTCTGACTGTGTGTGTGGTTATGACAGTATGTGTGTGTCTGTATGACTGTGTGGTTATGACAGTATGTGTGTGTCTGCATGACTGTTTGTGTGGTTATGACAGTATGTGTGTGTCTGTATGACTGTGTTTGTGTGGTTATGACAGTATGTGTGTGTCTGTATGACTGTTTGTGTGGTTATGACAGTATGTGTGTGTCTGCATGACTGTTTGTGTGGTTATGACAGTATGTGTGTGTCTGTATGACTGTTTGTGTGGTTATGACAGTATGTGTGTCTGTATGACTGTTTGTGTGCTTATGACAGTATGTGTGTGTCTGTATGACTGTTTGTGTGGTTATGACAGTATGTGTGTGTCTGTATGACTGTGTTTGTGTGGTTATGACAGTATGTGTGTGTCTGTATGACTGTGTTTGTGTGGTTATGACAGTATGTGTGTGTCTGTATGACTGTGTTTGTGTGCTTATGACAGTATGTGTGTCTGTATGACTGTTTGTGTGGTTATGACAGTATGTGTGTCTGTATGACTGTTTGTGTGGTTATGACAGTATGTGTGTGTCTGTATGACTGTTTGTGTGGTTATGACAGTATGTGTGTCTGTGTTTGTGTGGTTATGACAGTATGTGTGTGTCTGTATGACTGTTTGTGTGCTTATGACAGTATGTGTGTGTCTGTATGACTGTTTGTGTGCTTTTGACAGTATGTGTGTCTGTATGACTGTGTTTGTGTGGTTATGACAGTATGTGTCTGTATGACTGTGTTCGTGTGGTTATGACAGTATGTGTGTCTGTATGACTGTGTTTGTGTGGTTATGACAGTATGTGTGTCTGTATGACTGTTTGTGTGGTTATGACAGTATGTGTGTGTCTGTATGAGTGTTTGTGTGGTTATGACAGTATGTGTGTCTGTATGACTGTTTGTGTGGTTATGACAGTATGTGTGTCTGTATGAGTGTTTGTGTGGTTATGACAGTATGTGTGTGTCTGTATGACTGTGTTTGTGTGGTTATGACAGTATGTGTGTGGCTGTATAACTGTGTTTGTGTGGTTATGACAGTATGTGTGTCTGTGTGACTGTGTCATAACCACACAAACACAGTCACACAGACACACATACTGTCATAACCACACAAACACAGTTATACAGACACACATACTGTCATAACCACACAAACACAGCCATACAGATACACACACTGTCATAACCACACAGTCATATAGACACACACATACTGTCATAACCACACAAACACAGTCATACAGCCACACACATACTGTCATAACCACACAAACACAGTCATACAGACACACATACTGTCATAACAACACAAACACAGTTATACAGTCACACATACTGTCATAACCACACAAACACAGTCATACAGACACACATACTGTCATAACCACACAAACACTGTCATACAGACACACATACTGTCATAAGCACACAAACACTCATACAAACACACATACTGTCATAACCACACAAACACAGTTATACAGACACACACATACTGTCATAACCACACGAACACAGTCATACAGACACACATACTGTCATAACCACACAAACACAGTCATACAGCCACACACATACTGTCATAACCACACAAACACAGTCATACAGACACACATACTGTCATAACAACATAAACACAGTCATACAGACACACATACTGTCATAACCACACAGTCATACAGACACACATACTGTCATAACCACACAGTCATACAGACACACATACTGTCATAACCACACAAACAGTCATACTGACACACATACTGTCATAACCACACAAACACAGTCATACGGACACACATACTGTCATAACCACACAGAGTTATACAGACACACACATACTGTCATAACCACACAAACAGTCATACAGACACACACATACTGTCATAACCACACAAACACAGTCATACAGACACACATACTGTCATAACCACACAAACACAGTCATACAGACACACATGCTGTCATAACCACACAAACACAGTCATAGACACACACATACTGTCATAACCACACAAACACAGTCATACAGACACACATACTGTGGTTATGACGGTATGTGTGTGTCTGTATGACTGTTTGTGTGGTTATGACAGTATGTGTGTCTGTATGACTGTGTTTGTGTGGTTATGACAGTATGTGTGTCTGTATGACCGTTTGTGTGGTTATGACAGTATGTGTGTGTCTGTATGACTGTGTTTATGTGGTTATGACAGTATGTGTGTCTGTATGACTGTGTTTGTGTGGTTATGACAGTATGTGTGTGTCTGTATGACTGTGTTTGTGTGGTTATGACAGTGTGTGTGTGTCTGTATGACTGTGTTTGTGTGGTTATGACAGTATGTGTGTGTCTGTATGACTGTGTTTGTGTGGTTATGACAGTATGTGTGTCTGTATCACTGTGTTTGTGTGGTTATGACTTTGTGTGTGTCTGTATGACTGATTTTGTATGGTTATGACAGTGTGTGTGTCTGTATGACTGTGTTTCTGTGGTTATGACAGTATGTGTGTCTGTATGACTGTGTTTCTGTGGTTATGACAGTATGTGTGTCTGTATGACTGTGTTTGTGTGGTTATGACAGTATGTGTGTCTGTATGACTGTGTTTGTGTGGTTATGACAGTATGTGTGTGTCTGTATGAGTGTTTGTGTGGTTATGACAGTATGTGTGTGTCTGTATGACTGTGTTTGTGTGGTTATGACAGTATGTGGGTGTCTGTATGAGTGTTTGTGTGGTTACGACAGTATGTGCGTGTCTGTATGACTGATTGTGTGGTTATGACTGTATGTGTGTGTCTATGACTGTGTTTGTGTGGTTATGACAGTATGTGTGTCTGTATGACCGTGTTTGTGTGGTTATGACAGTGTGTGTGTGTGTCTGTATGACTGTGTTCGTGTGGTTATGACAGTATGTGTGTCTGTATGACTGTGTTTGTGTGGTTATGACAGTATGTGTGTCTGTATGACTGTGTTTGTGTGGTTATGACAGTATCTGTGTGTCTGTATGACTGTGTTTGTGTGGTTATGACAGTATGTGTGTCTGTATGACTGTTTGTGTGGTTATGACAGTATGTGTGTGTCTGTATGAGTGTTTGTGTGGTTATGACAGTATGTGTGTGTCTGTATGACTGTGTTTGTGTGGTTATGACAGTATGTGGGTGTCTGTATGAGTGTTTGTGTGGTTATGACAGTATGTGTGTGTCTGTATGACTGATTGTGTGGTTATGACTGTATGTGTGTGTCTATGACTGTGTTTGTGTGGTTATGACAGTATGTGTGTCTGTATGACTGTGTTTGTGTGGTTATGACAGTGTGTGTGTGTGTCTGTATGACTGTGTTTGTGTGGTTATGACAGTATGTGTGTCTGTATGACTGTGTTTGTGTGGTTATGACAGTATGTGTGTGTCTGTATGACTGATTGTGTGGTTATGACAGTATGTGTGTGTCTGTCTGACTGTGTGTGTGGTTATGACAGTATGTGTGTGTCTGTATGACTGTGTGGTTATGACAGTATGTGTGTGTCTGCATGACTGTTTGTGTGGTTATGACAGTATGTGTGTGTCTGTATGACTGTGTTTGTGTGGTTATGACAGTATGTGTGTGTCTGTATGACTGTTTGTGTGGTTATGACAGTATGTGTGTGTCTGCATGACTGTTTGTGTGGTTATGACAGTATGTGTGTGTCTGTATGACTGTTTGTGTGGTTATGACAGTATGTGTGTCTGTATGACTGTTTGTGTGCTTATGACAGTATGTGTGTGTCTGTATGACTGTTTGTGTGTGTCTGTATGACTGTGTTTGTGTGGTTATGACAGTATGTGTGTGTCTGTATGACTGTGTTTGTGTGGTTATGACAGTATGTGTGTGTCTGTATGACTGTGTTTGTGTGCTTATGACAGTATGTGTGTCTGTATGACTGTTTGTGTGGTTATGACAGTATGTGTGTCTGTATGACTGTTTGTGTGGTTATGACAGTATGTGTGTGTCTGTATGACTGTTTGTGTGGTTATGACAGTATGTGTGTCTGTGTTTGTGTGGTTATGACAGTATGTGTGTGTCTGTATGACTGTTTGTGTGCTTATGACAGTATGTGTGTGTCTGTATGACTGTTTGTGTGCTTTTGACAGTATGTGTGTCTGTATGACTGTGTTTGTGTGGTTATGACAGTATGTGTCTGTATGACTGTGTTCGTGTGGTTATGACAGTATGTGTGTCTGTATGACTGTGTTTGTGTGGTTATGACAGTATGTGTGTCTGTATGACTGTTTGTGTGGTTATGACAGTATGTGTGTGTCTGTATGAGTGTTTGTGTGGTTATGACAGTATGTGTGTCTGTATGACTGTTTGTGTGGTTATGACAGTATGTGTGTCTGTATGAGTGTTTGTGTGGTTATGACAGTATGTGTGTGTCTGTATGACTGTGTTTGTGTGGTTATGACAGTATGTGTGTGGCTGTATAACTGTGTTTGTGTGGTTATGACAGTATGTGTGTCTGTGTGACTGTGTCATAACCACACAAACACAGTCACACAGACACACATACTGTCATAACCACACAAACACAGTTATACAGACACACATACTGTCATAACCACACAAACACAGCCATACAGATACACACACTGTCATAACCACACAGTCATATAGACACACACATACTGTCATAACCACACAAACACAGTCATACAGCCACACACATACTGTCATAACCACACAAACACAGTCATACAGACACACATACTGTCATAACAACACAAACACAGTTATACAGTCACACATACTGTCATAACCACACAAACACAGTCATACAGACACACATACTGTCATAACCACACAAACACTGTCATACAGACACACATACTGTCATAAGCACACAAACACTCATACAAACACACATACTGTCATAACCACACAAACACAGTTATACAGACACACACATACTGTCATAACCACACGAACACAGTCATACAGACACACATACTGTCATAACCACACAAACAGTCATACAGACACACATACTGTCATAACCACACAAACAGTCATACAGACACACATACTGTCATAACAACATAAACACAGTCATACAGACACACATACTGTCATAACCACACAGTCATACAGACACACATACTGTCATAACCACACAGTCATACAGACACACATACTGTCATAACCACACAAACAGTCATACTGACACACATACTGTCATAACCACACAAACACAGTCATACGGACACACATACTGTCATAACCACACAGAGTTATACAGACACACACATACTGTCATAACCACACAGTCATACAGACACACATACTGTCATAACCACACAAACAGTCATAAAGACACACACATACTGTCATAACCACACAAACAGTCATACAGACACACACATACTGTCATAACCACACAAACACAGTCATACAGACACACATACTGTCATAATCACACAAACACAGTCATACAGACACACATGCTGTCATAACCACACAAACACAGTCATAGACACACACATACTGTCATAACCACACAAACACAGTCATACAGACACACATACTGTGGTTATGACGGTATGTGTGTGTCTGTATGACTGTGTTTGTGTCGTTATGACAGTATGTGTGTGTCTATATGACTGTTTGTGTGGTTATGACAGTATGTGTGTCTGTATGACTGTGTTTGTGTGGTTATGACAGTATGTGTGTGTCTGTATGACTGTGTTTGTGTGGTTATGACAGTATGTGTGTCTGTATGACCGTTTGTGTGGTTATGACAGTATGTGTGTGTCTGTATGACTGTGTTTATGTGGTTATGACAGTATGTGTGTCTGTATGACTGTGTTTGTGTGGTTATGACAGTATGTGTGTGTCTGTATGACTGTGTTTGTGTGGTTATGACAGTGTGTGTGTGTCTGTATGACTGTGTTTGTGTGGTTATGACAGTATGTGTGTGTCTGTATGACTGTGTTTGTGTGGTTATGACAGTATGTGTGTCTGTATCACTGTGTTTGTGTGGTTATGACTTTGTGTGTGTCTGTATGACTGATTTTGTATGGTTATGACAGTGTGTGTGTCTGTATGACTGTGTTTCTGTGGTTATGACAGTATGTGTGTCTGTATGACTGTGTTTCTGTGGTTATGACAGTATGTGTGTCTGTATGACTGTGTTTGTGTGGTTATGACAGTATGTGTGTCTGTATGACTGTGTTTGTGTGGTTATGACAGTATGTGTGTGTCTGTATGAGTGTTTGTGTGGTTATGACAGTATGTGTGTGTCTGTATGACTGTGTTTGTGTGGTTATGACAGTATGTGTGTCTGTATGACTGTGTTTGTGTGGTTATGACAGTATGTGTGTGTCTGTATGACTGTGTTTGTGTGGTTATGACAGTATGTGTGTCTGTATGACTGTGTTTGTGTGGTTATGACAGTATGTGTGTCTGTATGACTGTGTTTGTGTGGTTATGACAGTATGTGTGTGTCTGTATGACTGATTGTGTGGTTATGACAGTATGTGTGTGTCTGTCTGACTGTGTGTGTGGTTATGACAGTATGTGTGTGTCTGTATGACTGTGTGGTTATGACAGTATGTGTGTGTCTGCATGACTGTTTGTGTGGTTATGACAGTATGTGTGTGTCTGTATGACTGTGTTTGTGTGGTTATGACAGTATGTGTGTGTCTGTATGACTGTTTGTGTGGTTATGACAGTATGTGTGTGTCTGCATGACTGTTTGTGTGGTTATGACAGTATGTGTGTGTCTGTATGACTGTTTGTGTGGTTATGACAGTATGTGTGTCTGTATGACTGTTTGTGTGCTTATGACAGTATGTGTGTGTCTGTATGACTGTGTTTGTGTGGTTATGACAGTATGTGTGTGTCTGTATGACTGTGTTTGTGTGGTTATGACAGTATGTATGTGTCTGTATGACTGTGTTTGTGTGGTTATGACAGTATGTGTGTCTGTATGACTGTTTGTGTGGTTATGACAGTATGTGTGTCTGTATGACTGTTTGTGTGGTTATGACAGTATGTGTGTGTCTGTATGACTGTTTGTGTGGTTATGACAGTATGTGTGTCTGTGTTTGTGTGGTTATGACAGCATGTGTGTGTCTGTATGACTGTTTGTGTGCTTATGACAGTATGTGTGTGTCTGTATGACTGTTTGTGTGCTTTTGACAGTATGTGTGTCTGTATGACTGTGTTTGTGTGGTTATGACAGTATGTGTGTCTGTATGACTGTGTTCGTGTGGTTATGACAGTATGTGTCTGTATGACTGTGTTTGTGTGGTTATGACAGTGTGTGTCTGTATGACTGTTTGTGTGGTTATGACAGTATGTGTGTGTCTGTATGAGTGTTTGTGTGGTTATGACAGTATGTGTGTCTGTATGACTGTTTGTGTGGTTATGACAGTATGTGTGTGTCTGTATGACTGTGTTCGTGTGGTTATGACAGTATGTGTGTGTCTGTATAACTGTGTTTGTGTGGTTATGACAGTATGTGTGTCTGTGTTTGTGTGGTTATGACAGTATGTGTGTGTCTGTATGACTGTTTGTGTGCTTATGACAGTATGTGTGTGTCTGTATGACTGTTTGTGTGCTTTTGACAGTATGTGTGTCTGTATGACTGTGTTTGTGTGGTTATGACAGTATGTGTGTCTGTATGACTGTGTTCGTGTGGTTATGACAGTATGTGTGTCTGTATGACTGTGTTTGTGTGGTTATGACAGTGTGTGTCTGTATGACTGTTTGTGTGGTTATGACAGTATGTGTGTGTCTGTATGACTGTTTGTGTGGTTATGACAGTATGTGTGTCTGTATGACTGTTTGTGTGGTTATGACAGTATGTGTGTCTGTATGACTGTTTGTGTGGTTATGACAGTATGTGTGTGTCTGTATGACTGTTTGTGTGGTTATGACAGTATGTTTGTCTGTATGACTGTTTGTGTGGTTATGACAGTATGTGTGTGTCTGTATGAGTGTTTGTGTGGTTATGACAGTATGTGTGTGTCTGTATGACTGTGTTTGTGTGGTTATGACAGTATGTGTGTGGCTGTATGACTGTGTTTGTGTGGTTATGACAGTATGTGTGTCTGTATAACTGTGTTTGTGTGGTTATGACAGTATGTGGGTGTCTGTATGACTGTGTTTGTGTGGTTATGACAGTATGTGTGTGGCTCTATGACTGTGTTTGTGTGGTTATGACAGTGTGTGTCTGTATGACTGTTTGTGTGGTTATGACAGTATGTGTGTCTGTATAACTGTGTTTGTGTGGTTATGACAGTATGTGGGTGTCTGTATGACTGTGTTTGTGTGGTTATGACAGTATGTGTGTGTCTGTATGACTGTTTGTGTGGTTATGACAGTATGTGTGTGGCTGTATGACTGTGTTTGTGTGGTTATGACAGTATGTGTGTCTGTATGACTGTTTGTGTGATTATGACAGTATGTGTGTCTGTATGACTGTGTTTGTGTGGTTATGACAGTATGTGTGTGTCTGCATGACTGTTTGTGTGGTTATGACAGTATGTGTGTCTGTGTTTGTGTGGTTATGACAGTATGTGTGTGTCTGTATGACTGTTTGTGTGGTTATGACAGTATGTGTGTCTGTGTTTGTGTGGTTATGACAGTATGTGTGTGTCTGTATGACTGTTTGTGTGCTTATGACAGTATGTGTGTGTCTGTATGACTGTGTTTGTGTGGTTATGACAGTATGTGTGTGTCTGTATGACTGTTTGTGTGCTTTTGACAGTATGTGTGTCCGTATGACTGTGTTTGTGTGGTTATGACAGTATGTGTGTGTCTGTATAACTGTGTTTGTGTGGTTATGACAGTATGTGTGTGTCTGTATGACTGTGTTTGTGTGGTTATGACAGTATGTGTGTCTGTATGACTGTTTGTGTGGTTATGACAGTATGTGTGTCTGTATGACTGTTTGTGTGCTTATGACAGTATGTGTGTGTCTGTATGACTGTGTTTGTGTGGTTATGACAGTATGTGTGTGTCTGTATGACTGTGTTTGTGTGGTTATGACAGTATGTGTGTGTCTGTATGACTGTGTTTGTGTGGTTATGACAGTATGTGTGTCTGTATGACTGTTTGTGTGGTTATGACAGTATGTGTGTCTGTATGACTGTTTGTGTGGTTATGACAGTATGTGTGTGTCTGTATGACTGTTTGTGTGGTTATGACAGTATGTGTGTCTGTGTTTGTGTGGTTATGACAGTATGTGTGTGTCTGTATGACTGTTTGTGTGCTTATGACAGTATGTGTGTGTCTGTATGACTGTTTGTGTGCTTTTGACAGTATGTGTGTCTGTATGACTGTGTTTGTGTGGTTATGACAGTATGTGTGTCTGTATGACTGTGTTCGTGTGGTTATGACAGTATGTGTGTCTGTATGACTGTGTTTGTGTGGTTATGACAGTGTGTGTCTGTATGACTGTTTGTGTGGTTATGACAGTATGTGTGTGTCTGTATGAGTGTTTGTGTGGTTATGACAGTATGTGTGTCTGTATGACTGTTTGTGTGGTTATGACAGTATGTGTGTGTCTGTATGACTGTGTTCGTGTGGTTATGACAGTATGTGTGTGTCTGTATAACTGTGTTTGTGTGGTTATGACAGTATGTGTGTCTGTGTTTGTGTGGTTATGACAGTATGTGTGTGTCTGTATGACTGTTTGTGTGCTTATGACAGTATGTGTGTGTCTGTATGACTGTTTGTGTGCTTTTGACAGTATGTGTGTCTGTATGACTGTGTTTGTGTGGTTATGACAGTATGTGTGTCTGTATGACTGTGTTCGTGTGGTTATGACAGTATGTGTGTCTGTATGACTGTGTTTGTGTGGTTATGACAGTGTGTGTCTGTATGACTGTTTGTGTGGTTATGACAGTATGTGTGTGTCTGTATGACTGTTTGTGTGGTTATGACAGTATGTGTGTCTGTATGACTGTTTGTGTGGTTATGACAGTATGTGTGTCTGTATGACTGTTTGTGTGGTTATGACAGTATGTGTGTGTCTGTATGACTGTTTGTGTGGTTATGACAGTATGTTTGTCTGTATGACTGTTTGTGTGGTTATGACAGTATGTGTGTGTCTGTATGAGTGTTTGTGTGGTTATGACAGTATGTGTGTGTCTGTATGACTGTGTTTGTGTGGTTATGACAGTATGTGTGTGGCTGTATGACTGTGTTTGTGTGGTTATGACAGTATGTGTGTCTGTATAACTGTGTTTGTGTGGTTATGACAGTATGTGGGTGTCTGTATGACTGTGTTTGTGTGGTTATGACAGTATGTGTGTGGCTCTATGACTGTGTTTGTGTGGTTATGACAGTGTGTGTCTGTATGACTGTTTGTGTGGTTATGACAGTATGTGTGTCTGTATAACTGTGTTTGTGTGGTTATGACAGTATGTGGGTGTCTGTATGACTGTGTTTGTGTGGTTATGACAGTATGTGTGTGTCTGTATGACTGTTTGTGTGGTTATGACAGTATGTGTGTGGCTGTATGACTGTGTTTGTGTGGTTATGACAGTATGTGTGTCTGTATGACTGTTTGTGTGATTATGACAGTATGTGTGTCTGTATGACTGTGTTTGTGTGGTTATGACAGTATGTGTGTGTCTGCATGACTGTTTGTGTGGTTATGACAGTATGTGTGTCTGTGTTTGTGTGGTTATGACAGTATGTGTGTGTCTGTATGACTGTTTGTGTGGTTATGACAGTATGTGTGTCTGTGTTTGTGTGGTTATGACAGTATGTGTGTGTCTGTATGACTGTTTGTGTGCTTATGACAGTATGTGTGTGTCTGTATGACTGTGTTTGTGTGGTTATGACAGTATGTGTGTGTCTGTATGACTGTTTGTGTGCTTTTGACAGTATGTGTGTCTGTATGACTGTGTTTGTGTGGTTATGACAGTATGTGTGTGTCTGTATAACTGTGTTTGTGTGGTTATGACAGTATGTGTGTGTCTGTATGACTGTGTTTGTGTGGTTATGACAGTATGTGTGTCTGTATGACTGTTTGTGTGGTTATGACAGTATGTGTGTCTGTATGACTGTTTGTGTGCTTATGACAGTATGTGTGTGTCTGTATGACTGTGTTTGTGTGGTTATGACAGTATGTGTGTGTCTGTATGACTGTTTGTGTGGTTATGACAGTATGTGTGTGTCTGTATGACTGTGTTTGTGTGGTTATGACAGTATGTGTGTCTGTATGACTGTTTGTGTGGTTATGACAGTATGTGTGTCTGTATGACTGTTTGTGTGGTTATGACAGTATGTGTGTGTCTGTATGACTGTTTGTGTGGTTATGACAGTATGTGTGTCTGTGTTTGTGTGGTTATGACAGTATGTGTGTGTCTGTATGACTGTTTGTGTGCTTATGACAGTATGTGTGTGTCTGTATGACTGTTTGTGTGCTTTTGACAGTATGTGTGTCTGTATGACTGTGTTTGTGTGGTTATGACAGTATGTGTGTCTGTATGACTGTGTTCGTGTGGTTATGACAGTATGTGTGTCTGTATGACTGTGTTTGTGTGGTTATGACAGTGTGTGTCTGTATGACTGTTTGTGTGGTTATGACAGTATGTGTGTGTCTGTATGAGTGTTTGTGTGGTTATGACAGTATGTGTGTCTGTATGACTGTTTGTGTGGTTATGACAGTATGTGTGTGTCTGTATGACTGTGTTCGTGTGGTTATGACAGTATGTGTGTGTCTGTATAACTGTGTTTGTGTGGTTATGACAGTATGTGTGTCTGTGTTTGTGTGGTTATGACAGTATGTGTGTGTCTGTATGAGTGTTTGTGTGGTTATGACAGTATGTGTGTGTCTGTATGACTGTGTTTGTGTGGTTATGACAGTATGTGTGTGGCTGTATGACTGTGTTTGTGTGGTTATGACAGTATGTGTGTCTGTATAACTGTGTTTGTGTGGTTATGACAGTATGTGGGTGTCTGTATGACTGTGTTTGTGTGGTTATGACAGTATGTGTGTGGCTCTATGACTGTGTTTGTGTGGTTATGACAGTGTGTGTCTGTATGACTGTTTGTGTGGTTATGACAGTATGTGTGTCTGTATAACTGTGTTTGTGTGGTTATGACAGTATGTGGGTGTCTGTATGACTGTGTTTGTGTGGTTATGACAGTATGTGTGTGTCTGTATGACTGTTTGTGTGGTTATGACAGTATGTGTGTGGCTGTATGACTGTGTTTGTGTGGTTATGACAGTATGTGTGTCTGTATGACTGTTTGTGTGATTATGACAGTATGTGTGTCTGTATGACTGTGTTTGTGTGGTTATGACAGTATGTGTGTGTCTGCATGACTGTTTGTGTGGTTATGACAGTATGTGTGTCTGTGTTTGTGTGGTTATGACAGTATGTGTGTGTCTGTATGACTGTTTGTGTGGTTATGACAGTATGTGTGTCTGTGTTTGTGTGGTTATGACAGTATGTGTGTGTCTGTATGACTGTTTGTGTGCTTATGACAGTATGTGTGTGTCTGTATGACTGTGTTTGTGTGGTTATGACAGTATGTGTGTGTCTGTATGACTGTTTGTGTGCTTTTGACAGTATGTGTGTCTGTATGACTGTGTTTGTGTGGTTATGACAGTATGTGTGTGTCTGTATAACTGTGTTTGTGTGGTTATGACAGTATGTGTGTGTCTGTATGACTGTGTTTGTGTGGTTATGACAGTATGTGTGTCTGTATGACTGTGTTCGTGTGGTTATGACAGTATGTGTGTGTCTGTATAACTGTGTTTGTGTGGTTATGACAGTATGTGTGTTTGTATGAGTGTTTGTGTGCTTATGACAGTATGTGTGTCTGTATGACAGTGTTTGTGTGGTTATGACAGTATGTGTGTCTGTATGACTGTGTTTGTGTCGTTATGACAGTATGTGTGTGTCTATATGACTGTTTGTGTGGTTATGACAGTATGTGTGTCTGTATGACTGTGTTTGTGTGGTTATGACAGTATGTGTGTGTCTGTATGACTGTGTTTGTGTGGTTATGACAGTATGTGTGTCTGTATGACCGTTTGTGTGGTTATGACAGTATGTGTGTGTCTGTATGACTGTGTTTATGTGGTTATGACAGTATGTGTGTCTGTATGACTGTGTTTGTGTGGTTATGACAGTATGTGTGTGTCTGTATGACTGTGTTTGTGTGGTTATGACAGTGTGTGTGTGTCTGTATGACTGTGTTTGTGTGGTTATGACAGTATGTGTGTGTCTGTATGACTGTGTTTGTGTGGTTATGACAGTATGTGTGTCTGTATCACTGTGTTTGTGTGGTTATGACTTTGTGTGTGTCTGTATGACTGATTTTGTATGGTTATGACAGTGTGTGTGTCTGTATGACTGTGTTTCTGTGGTTATGACAGTATGTGTGTCTGTATGACTGTGTTTGTGTGGTTATGACAGTATGTGTGTCTGTATGACTGTGTTTGTGTGGTTATGACAGTATGTGTGTCTGTATGACTGTGTTTGTGTGGTTATGACAGTATGTGTGTGTCTGTATGACTGATTGTGTGGTTATGACAGTATGTGTGTGTCTGTCTGACTGTGTGTGTGGTTATGACAGTATGTGTGTGTCTGTATGACTGTGTGGTTATGACAGTATGTGTGTGTCTGCATGACTGTTTGTGTGGTTATGACAGTATGTGTGTGTCTGTATGACTGTGTTTGTGTGGTTATGACAGTATGTGTGTGTCTGTATGACTGTTTGTGTGGTTATGACAGTATGTGTGTGTCTGCATGACTGTTTGTGTGGTTATGACAGTATGTGTGTGTCTGTATGACTTTGTGTGGTTATGACAGTATGTGTGTCTGTATGACTGTTTGTGTGCTTATGACAGTATGTGTGTGTCTGTATGACTGTGTTTGTGTGGTTATGACAGTATGTGTGTGTCTGTATGACTGTGTTTGTGTGGTTATGACAGTATGTATGTGTCTGTATGACTGTGTTTGTGTGGTTATGACAGTATGTGTGTCTGTATGACTGTTTGTGTGGTTATGACAGTATGTGTGTCTGTATGACTGTTTGTGTGGTTATGACAGTATGTGTGTGTCTGTATGACTGTTTGTGTGGTTATGACAGTATGTGTGTCTGTGTTTGTGTGGTTATGACAGTATGTGTGTGTCTGTATGACTGTTTGTGTGCTTATGACAGTATGTGTGTGTCTGTATGACTGTTTGTGTGCTTTTGACAGTATGTGTGTCTGTATGACTGTGTTTGTGTGGTTATGACAGTATGTGTGTCTGTATGACTGTGTTCGTGTGGTTATGACAGTATGTGTCTGTATGACTGTGTTTGTGTGGTTATGACAGTGTGTGTCTGTATGACTGTTTGTGTGGTTATGACAGTATGTGTGTGTCTGTATGAGTGTTTGTGTGGTTATGACAGTATGTGTGTCTGTATGACTGTTTGTGTGGTTATGACAGTATGTGTGTGTCTGTATGACTGTGTTCGTGTGGTTATGACAGTATGTGTGTGTCTGTATAACTGTGTTTGTGTGGTTATGACAGTATGTGTGTCTGTGTTTGTGTGGTTATGACAGTATGTGTGTGTCTGTATGACTGTTTGTGTGCTTATGACAGTATGTGTGTGTCTGTATGACTGTTTGTGTGCTTTTGACAGTATGTGTGTCTGTATGACTGTGTTTGTGTGGTTATGACAGTATGTGTGTCTGTATGACTGTGTTCGTGTGGTTATGACAGTATGTGTGTCTGTATGACTGTGTTTGTGTGGTTATGACAGTGTGTGTCTGTATGACTGTTTGTGTGGTTATGACAGTATGTGTGTGTCTGTATGACTGTTTGTGTGGTTATGACAGTATGTGTGTCTGTATGACTGTTTGTGTGGTTATGACAGTATGTGTGTCTGTATGACTGTTTGTGTGGTTATGACAGTATGTGTGTGTCTGTATGACTGTTTGTGTGGTTATGACAGTATGTTTGTCTGTATGACTGTTTGTGTGGTTATGACAGTATGTGTGTGTCTGTATGAGTGTTTGTGTGGTTATGACAGTATGTGTGTGTCTGTATGACTGTGTTTGTGTGGTTATGACAGTATGTGTGTGGCTGTATGACTGTGTTTGTGTGGTTATGACAGTATGTGTGTCTGTATAACTGTGTTTGTGTGGTTATGACAGTATGTGGGTGTCTGTATGACTGTGTTTGTGTGGTTATGACAGTATGTGTGTGGCTCTATGACTGTGTTTGTGTGGTTATGACAGTGTGTGTCTGTATGACTGTTTGTGTGGTTATGACAGTATGTGTGTCTGTATAACTGTGTTTGTGTGGTTATGACAGTATGTGGGTGTCTGTATGACTGTGTTTGTGTGGTTATGACAGTATGTGTGTGTCTGTATGACTGTTTGTGTGGTTATGACAGTATGTGTGTGGCTGTATGACTGTGTTTGTGTGGTTATGACAGTATGTGTGTCTGTATGACTGTTTGTGTGATTATGACAGTATGTGTGTCTGTATGACTGTGTTTGTGTGGTTATGACAGTATGTGTGTGTCTGCATGACTGTTTGTGTGGTTATGACAGTATGTGTGTCTGTGTTTGTGTGGTTATGACAGTATGTGTGTGTCTGTATGACTGTTTGTGTGGTTATGACAGTATGTGTGTCTGTGTTTGTGTGGTTATGACAGTATGTGTGTGTCTGTATGACTGTTTGTGTGCTTATGACAGTATGTGTGTGTCTGTATGACTGTGTTTGTGTGGTTATGACAGTATGTGTGTGTCTGTATGACTGTTTGTGTGCTTTTGACAGTATGTGTGTCTGTATGACTGTGTTTGTGTGGTTATGACAGTATGTGTGTGTCTGTATAACTGTGTTTGTGTGGTTATGACAGTATGTGTGTGTCTGTATGACTGTGTTTGTGTGGTTATGACAGTATGTGTGTCTGTATGACTGTTTGTGTGGTTATGACAGTATGTGTGTCTGTATGACTGTTTGTGTGCTTATGACAGTATGTGTGTGTCTGTATGACTGTGTTTGTGTGGTTATGACAGTATGTGTGTGTCTGTATGACTGTTTGTGTGGTTATGACAGTATGTGTGTGTCTGTATGACTGTGTTTGTGTGGTTATGACAGTATGTGTGTCTGTATGACTGTTTGTGTGGTTATGACAGTATGTGTGTCTGTATGACTGTTTGTGTGGTTATGACAGTATGTGTGTGTCTGTATGACTGTTTGTGTGGTTATGACAGTATGTGTGTCTGTGTTTGTGTGGTTATGACAGTATGTGTGTGTCTGTATGACTGTTTGTGTGCTTATGACAGTATGTGTGTGTCTGTATGACTGTTTGTGTGCTTTTGACAGTATGTGTGTCTGTATGACTGTGTTTGTGTGGTTATGACAGTATGTGTGTCTGTATGACTGTGTTCGTGTGGTTATGACAGTATGTGTGTCTGTATGACTGTGTTTGTGTGGTTATGACAGTGTGTGTCTGTATGACTGTTTGTGTGGTTATGACAGTATGTGTGTGTCTGTATGAGTGTTTGTGTGGTTATGACAGTATGTGTGTCTGTATGACTGTTTGTGTGGTTATGACAGTATGTGTGTGTCTGTATGACTGTGTTCGTGTGGTTATGACAGTATGTGTGTGTCTGTATAACTGTGTTTGTGTGGTTATGACAGTATGTGTGTCTGTGTTTGTGTGGTTATGACAGTATGTGTGTGTCTGTATGACTGTTTGTGTGCTTATGACAGTATGTGTGTGTCTGTATGACTGTTTGTGTGCTTTTGACAGTATGTGTGTCTGTATGACTGTGTTTGTGTGGTTATGACAGTATGTGTGTCTGTATGACTGTGTTCGTGTGGTTATGACAGTATGTGTGTCTGTATGACTGTGTTTGTGTGGTTATGACAGTGTGTGTCTGTATGACTGTTTGTGTGGTTATGACAGTATGTGTGTGTCTGTATGACTGTTTGTGTGGTTATGACAGTATGTGTGTCTGTATGACTGTTTGTGTGGTTATGACAGTATGTGTGTCTGTATGACTGTTTGTGTGGTTATGACAGTATGTGTGTGTCTGTATGACTGTTTGTGTGGTTATGACAGTATGTTTGTCTGTATGACTGTTTGTGTGGTTATGACAGTATGTGTGTCTGTATAACTGTGTTTGTGTGGTTATGACAGTATGTGGGTGTCTGTATGACTGTGTTTGTGTGGTTATGACAGTATGTGTGTGGCTCTATGACTGTGTTTGTGTGGTTATGACAGTGTGTGTCTGTATGACTGTTTGTGTGGTTATGACAGTATGTGTGTCTGTATAACTGTGTTTGTGTGGTTATGACAGTATGTGGGTGTCTGTATGACTGTGTTTGTGTGGTTATGACAGTATGTGTGTGTCTGTATGACTGTTTGTGTGGTTATGACAGTATGTGTGTGGCTGTATGACTGTGTTTGTGTGGTTATGACAGTATGTGTGTCTGTATGACTGTTTGTGTGATTATGACAGTATGTGTGTCTGTATGACTGTGTTTGTGTGGTTATGACAGTATGTGTGTGTCTGCATGACTGTTTGTGTGGTTATGACAGTATGTGTGTCTGTGTTTGTGTGGTTATGACAGTATGTGTGTGTCTGTATGACTGTTTGTGTGGTTATGACAGTATGTGTGTCTGTGTTTGTGTGGTTATGACAGTATGTGTGTGTCTGTATGACTGTTTGTGTGCTTATGACAGTATGTGTGTGTCTGTATGACTGTGTTTGTGTGGTTATGACAGTATGTGTGTGTCTGTATGACTGTTTGTGTGCTTTTGACAGTATGTGTGTCTGTATGACTGTGTTTGTGTGGTTATGACAGTATGTGTGTGTCTGTATAACTGTGTTTGTGTGGTTATGACAGTATGTGTGTGTCTGTATGACTGTTTGTGTGGTTATGACAGTATGTGTGTCTGTGTTTGTGTGGTTATGACAGTATGTGTGTGTCTGTATGACTGTTTGTGTGCTTATGACAGTATGTGTGTGTCTGTATGACTGTTTGTGTGCTTTTGACAGTATGTGTGTCTGTATGACTGTGTTTGTGTGGTTATGACAGTATGTGTGTCTGTATGACCGTGTTCGTGTGGTTATGACAGTATGTGTGTCTGTATGACTGTGTTTGTGTGGTTATGACAGTGTGTGTCTGTATGACTGTTTGTGTGGTTATGACAGTATGTGTGTGTCTGTATGAGTGTTTGTGTGGTTATGACAGTATGTGTGTCTGTATGACTGTTTGTGTGGTTATGACAGTATGTGTGTGTCTGTATGACTGTGTTCGTGTGGTTATGACAGTATGTGTGTGTCTGTATAACTGTGTTTGTGTGGTTATGACAGTATGTGTGTCTGTGTTTGTGTGGTTATGACAGTATGTGTGTGTCTGTATGACTGTTTGTGTGCTTATGACAGTATGTGTGTGTCTGTATGACTGTTTGTGTGCTTTTGACAGTATGTGTGTCTGTATGACTGTGTTTGTGTGGTTATGACAGTATGTGTGTCTGTATGACTGTGTTCGTGTGGTTATGACAGTATGTGTGTCTGTATGACTGTGTTTGTGTGGTTATGACAGTGTGTGTCTGTATGACTGTTTGTGTGGTTATGACAGTATGTGTGTGTCTGTATGACTGTTTGTGTGGTTATGACAGTATGTGTGTCTGTATGACTGTTTGTGTGGTTATGACAGTATGTGTGTCTGTATGACTGTTTGTGTGGTTATGACAGTATGTGTGTGTCTGTATGACTGTTTGTGTGGTTATGACAGTATGTTTGTCTGTATGACTGTTTGTGTGGTTATGACAGTATGTGTGTGTCTGTATGAGTGTTTGTGTGGTTATGACAGTATGTGTGTGTCTGTATGACTGTGTTTGTGTGGTTATGACAGTATGTGTGTGGCTGTATGACTGTGTTTGTGTGGTTATGACAGTATGTGTGTCTGTATAACTGTGTTTGTGTGGTTATGACAGTATGTGGGTGTCTGTATGACTGTGTTTGTGTGGTTATGACAGTATGTGTGTGGCTCTATGACTGTGTTTGTGTGGTTATGACAGTGTGTGTCTGTATGACTGTTTGTGTGGTTATGACAGTATGTGTGTCTGTATAACTGTGTTTGTGTGGTTATGACAGTATGTGGGTGTCTGTATGACTGTGTTTGTGTGGTTATGACAGTATGTGTGTGTCTGTATGACTGTTTGTGTGGTTATGACAGTATGTGTGTGGCTGTATGACTGTGTTTGTGTGGTTATGACAGTATGTGTGTCTGTATGACTGTTTGTGTGATTATGACAGTATGTGTGTCTGTATGACTGTGTTTGTGTGGTTATGACAGTATGTGTGTGTCTGCATGACTGTTTGTGTGGTTATGACAGTATGTGTGTCTGTGTTTGTGTGGTTATGACAGTATGTGTGTGTCTGTATGACTGTTTGTGTGGTTATGACAGTATGTGTGTCTGTGTTTGTGTGGTTATGACAGTATGTGTGTGTCTGTATGACTGTTTGTGTGCTTATGACAGTATGTGTGTGTCTGTATGACTGTGTTTGTGTGGTTATGACAGTATGTGTGTGTCTGTATGACTGTTTGTGTGCTTTTGACAGTATGTGTGTCTGTATGACTGTGTTTGTGTGGTTATGACAGTATGTGTGTGTCTGTATAACTGTGTTTGTGTGGTTATGACAGTATGTGTGTGTCTGTATGACTGTGTTTGTGTGGTTATGACAGTATGTGTGTCTGTATGACTGTGTTCGTGTGGTTATGACAGTATGTGTGTGTCTGTATAACTGTGTTTGTGTGGTTATGACAGTATGTGTGTTTGTATGAGTGTTTGTGTGCTTATGACAGTATGTGTGTCTGTATGACAGTGTTTGTGTGGTTATGACAGTATGTGTGTCTGTATGACTGTGTTTGTGTCGTTATGACAGTATGTGTGTGTCTATATGACTGTTTGTGTGGTTATGACAGTATGTGTGTCTGTATGACTGTGTTTGTGTGGTTATGACAGTATGTGTGTGTCTGTATGACTGTGTTTGTGTGGTTATGACAGTATGTGTGTCTGTATGACCGTTTGTGTGGTTATGACAGTATGTGTGTGTCTGTATGACTGTGTTTATGTGGTTATGACAGTATGTGTGTCTGTATGACTGTGTTTGTGTGGTTATGACAGTATGTGTGTGTCTGTATGACTGTGTTTGTGTGGTTATGACAGTGTGTGTGTGTCTGTATGACTGTGTTTGTGTGGTTATGACAGTATGTGTGTGTCTGTATGACTGTGTTTGTGTGGTTATGACAGTATGTGTGTCTGTATCACTGTGTTTGTGTGGTTATGACTTTGTGTGTGTCTGTATGACTGATTTTGTATGGTTATGACAGTGTGTGTGTCTGTATGACTGTGTTTCTGTGGTTATGACAGTATGTGTGTCTGTATGACTGTGTTTCTGTGGTTATGACAGTATGTGTGTCTGTATGACTGTGTTTGTGTGGTTATGACAGTATGTGTGTCTGTATGACTGTGTTTGTGTGGTTATGACAGTATGTGTGTGTCTGTATGAGTGTTTGTGTGGTTATGACAGTATGTGTGTGTCTGTATGACTGTGTTTGTGTGGTTATGACAGTATGTGTGTCTGTATGACTGTGTTTGTGTGGTTATGACAGTATGTGTGTGTCTGTATGACTGTGTTTGTGTGGTTATGACAGTATGTGTGTCTGTATGACTGTGTTTGTGTGGTTATGACAGTATGTGTGTCTGTATGACTGTGTTTGTGTGGTTATGACAGTATGTGTGTGTCTGTATGACTGATTGTGTGGTTATGACAGTATGTGTGTGTCTGTCTGACTGTGTGTGTGGTTATGACAGTATGTGTGTGTCTGTATGACTGTGTGGTTATGACAGTATGTGTGTGTCTGCATGACTGTTTGTGTGGTTATGACAGTATGTGTGTGTCTGTATGACTGTGTTTGTGTGGTTATGACAGTATGTGTGTGTCTGTATGACTGTTTGTGTGGTTATGACAGTATGTGTGTGTCTGCATGACTGTTTGTGTGGTTATGACAGTATGTGTGTGTCTGTATGACTTTGTGTGGTTATGACAGTATGTGTGTCTGTATGACTGTTTGTGTGCTTATGACAGTATGTGTGTGTCTGTATGACTGTGTTTGTGTGGTTATGACAGTATGTGTGTGTCTGTATGACTGTGTTTGTGTGGTTATGACAGTATGTATGTGTCTGTATGACTGTGTTTGTGTGGTTATGACAGTATGTGTGTCTGTATGACTGTTTGTGTGGTTATGACAGTATGTGTGTCTGTATGACTGTTTGTGTGGTTATGACAGTATGTGTGTGTCTGTATGACTGTTTGTGTGGTTATGACAGTATGTCTGTCTGTATAACTGTGTTTGTGTGGTTATGACAGTATGTGGGTGTCTGTATGACTGTGTTTGTGTGGTTATGACAGTATGTGTGTGTCTGTATGACTGTTTGTGTGGTTATGACAGTATGTGTGTGGCTGTATGACTGTGTTTGTGTGGTTATGACAGTATGTGTGTCTGTATGACTGTTTGTGTGATTATGACAGTATGTGTGTCTGTATGACTGTGTTTGTGTGGTTATGACAGTATGTGTGTGTCTGCATGACTGTTTGTGTGGTTATGACAGTATGTGTGTCTGTGTTTGTGTGGTTATGACAGTATGTGTGTGTCTGTATGACTGTTTGTGTGGTTATGACAGTATGTGTGTCTGTGTTTGTGTGGTTATGACAGTATGTGTGTGTCTGTATGACTGTTTGTGTGCTTATGACAGTATGTGTGTGTCTGTATGACTGTGTTTGTGTGGTTATGACAGTATGTGTGTGTCTGTATGACTGTTTGTGTGCTTTTGACAGTATGTGTGTCTGTATGACTGTGTTTGTGTGGTTATGACAGTATGTGTGTGTCTGTATAACTGTGTTTGTGTGGTTATGACAGTATGTGTGTGTCTGTATGACTGTGTTTGTGTGGTTATGACAGTATGTGTGTCTGTATGACTGTTTGTGTGGTTATGACAGTATGTGTGTCTGTATGACTGTTTGTGTGCTTATGACAGTATGTGTGTGTCTGTATGACTGTGTTTGTGTGGTTATGACAGTATGTGTGTGTCTGTATGACTGTGTTTGTGTGGTTATGACAGTATGTGTGTGTCTGTATGACTGTGTTTGTGTGGTTATGACAGTATGTGTGTCTGTATGACTGTTTGTGTGGTTATGACAGTATGTGTGTCTGTATGACTGTTTGTGTGGTTATGACAGTATGTGTGTGTCTGTATGACTGTTTGTGTGGTTATGACAGTATGTGTGTCTGTGTTTGTGTGGTTATGACAGTATGTGTGTGTCTGTATGACTGTTTGTGTGCTTATGACAGTATGTGTGTGTCTGTATGACTGTTTGTGTGCTTTTGACAGTATGTGTGTCTGTATGACTGTGTTTGTGTGGTTATGACAGTATGTGTGTCTGTATGACTGTGTTCGTGTGGTTATGACAGTATGTGTGTCTGTATGACTGTGTTTGTGTGGTTATGACAGTGTGTGTCTGTATGACTGTTTGTGTGGTTATGACAGTATGTGTGTGTCTGTATGAGTGTTTGTGTGGTTATGACAGTATGTGTGTCTGTATGACTGTTTGTGTGGTTATGACAGTATGTGTGTGTCTGTATGACTGTGTTCGTGTGGTTATGACAGTATGTGTGTGTCTGTATAACTGTGTTTGTGTGGTTATGACAGTATGTGTGTCTGTGTTTGTGTGGTTATGACAGTATGTGTGTGTCTGTATGACTGTTTGTGTGCTTATGACAGTATGTGTGTGTCTGTATGACTGTTTGTGTGCTTTTGACAGTATGTGTGTCTGTATGACTGTGTTTGTGTGGTTATGACAGTATGTGTGTCTGTATGACTGTGTTCGTGTGGTTATGACAGTATGTGTGTCTGTATGACTGTGTTTGTGTGGTTATGACAGTGTGTGTCTGTATGACTGTTTGTGTGGTTATGACAGTATGTGTGTGTCTGTATGACTGTTTGTGTGGTTATGACAGTATGTGTGTCTGTATGACTGTTTGTGTGGTTATGACAGTATGTGTGTCTGTATGACTGTTTGTGTGGTTATGACAGTATGTGTGTGTCTGTATGACTGTTTGTGTGGTTATGACAGTATGTTTGTCTGTATGACTGTTTGTGTGGTTATGACAGTATGTGTGTGTCTGTATGAGTGTTTGTGTGGTTATGACAGTATGTGTGTGTCTGTATGACTGTGTTTGTGTGGTTATGACAGTATGTGTGTGGCTGTATGACTGTGTTTGTGTGGTTATGACAGTATGTGTGTCTGTATAACTGTGTTTGTGTGGTTATGACAGTATGTGGGTGTCTGTATGACTGTGTTTGTGTGGTTATGACAGTATGTGTGTGGCTCTATGACTGTGTTTGTGTGGTTATGACAGTGTGTGTCTGTATGACTGTTTGTGTGGTTATGACAGTATGTGTGTCTGTATGACTGTTTGTGTGATTATGACAGTATGTGTGTCTGTATGACTGTGTTTGTGTGGTTATGACAGTATGTGTGTGTCTGCATGACTGTTTGTGTGGTTATGACAGTATGTGTGTCTGTGTTTGTGTGGTTATGACAGTATGTGTGTGTCTGTATGACTGTTTGTGTGGTTATGACAGTATGTGTGTCTGTATGACTGTTTGTGTGGTTATGACAGTATGTGTGTCTGTATGAGTGTTTGTGTGGTTATGACAGTATGTGTGTGTCTGTATGACTGTGTTTGTGTGGTTATGACAGTATGTGTGTGTCTGTATGACTGTTTGTGTGGTTATGACAGTATGTGTGTCTGTATGACTGTTTGTGTGGTTATGACAGTATGTGTGTGTCTGTATGACTGTGTTTGTGTTGTTATGACAGTATGTGTGTGTCTGTATGACTGTGTTTGTGTGGTTATGACAGTATGTGTGTGTCTGTATGACTGTGTTTGTGTGGTTATGACAGTGTGTGTCTGTATGACTGTTTGTGTGGTTATGACAGTATCTGTCTGTATGACTGTGTTTGTGTGGTTATGACAGTATGTGTGTCTGTATGACTGTGTTTGTGTGGTTATGACAGTATGTGTGTCTGTATGACTGTTTGTGTGGTTATGACAGTATGTGTGTGTCTGTATGACTGTGTTTGTGTGGTTATGACAGTATGTGTGTGTCTGTATAACCGTGTTTGTGTGGTTATGACAGTCATACAGACACACACATGCTGTCATAACCACACAAACAGTCATACAGTCACACATACTGTCATAACCACACAAACACAGTCATAGACACACACATACTGTCATAACCAGACAAACACAGTCATACAGACACACACATATTGTCATAACCACACAAACACAGTCATACAGCCACACATACTGTCATAACCACACAAACAGACACACATACTGTCATAACCACACAAACACACAGTCATACAGACACACACATACTGTCATAACCACACAAACAGTCATACAGACACACATACTGTCATAACCACACAAACACAGTCATACAGCCACACACATACTGTCATAACCACACAAACACAGTCATAGACACACACATACTGTCATAACCACACAAACACAGTCATACAGACACACATACTGTCATAACCACACAAACAGTCATAGACACACACATACTGTCATTACCACACAAACACAGTCATACAGACACACATACTGTCATTACCACACAAACAGTCATAGACACACACATACTGTCATAACCACACAAACACAGTCATACAGACACACATACTGTCATAATCACACAAACGCAGTCATACAGCCACACACATACTGTCATAACCACACAGTCATACAGACACACATACTGTCATAACCACACAAACAGTCATACAGACACACATACTGTCATAAACACACAAACAGTCATAGACAGACACATACTGTCATAACCACACAAACACAGTCATACAGACACACATACTGTCATAACCACACAAACACACACACATACTGTCATAACCACACAAACACAGTCATACAGACACACACATACTGTCATAACCACACAAACACAGACACACATACTGTCATAACCACACAAACACAGACACACATACTGTCATAACCACACAAACACAGACACACATACTGTCATAACCACACAAACACACTCATACAGACACACATACTGTCATAACCACACAAACAGTCATACAGACACACACATACTGTCATAACCACACAAACACACTCATACAGACACACATACTGTCATAACCACACAAACAGTCATACAGACACACACATACTGTCATAACCACACAAACAGACACACATACTGTCATAACCACACAAACACAGTCATACAGACACACACACACTGTCATAACCACACAAACACAGTCATACAGACACACATACTGTCATAACCACACAAACACAGTCATACAGACACACATACTGTCATAACCACACAAACACAGTCATACAGACACACACATACTGTCATAACCACACAAACAGTCATACAGACACACACATACTGTCATAACCACAGAAACACAGTCATACAGACACACACATACTGTCATAACCACACAAACACAGTCATACAGACACACACATACTGTCATAACCACACAAACACAGACACACATAATGTCATAACCACACAAACACAGACACACATACTGTCATAACCACACAAACACAGACACACACACTGTCATAACCACACAAACACAGTCATACAGACACACACATACTGTCATAACCACACAAACAGTCATACAGACACACATACTGTCATAACCACACAAACACAGTCATACAGACACACACATACTGTCATAACCACACAAACACAGTTATACAGACACACACATACTGTCATAACCACACAAACAGTCATACAGACACACATACTGTCATAACCACACAAACACAGTCATAAAGACACACACACACTGTCATAACCACACAAACACAGTCATACAGACACACATACTGTCATAACCACACAAACACAGTCATACAGACACACACATACTGTCATAACCACACAAACACAGTCATACAGACACACATACTGTCATAACCACACAAACAGTCATACAGACACACATACTGTCATAACCACACAAACACAGTCATACAGACACACATACTGTCATAACCACACAAACAGTCATACAGACACACACATACTGTCATAACCACACAAACACAGTCATACAGACACACATACTGTCATAACCACACAAACACAGTCATACAGACACACACATACTGTCATAACCACACAAACACAGTCATACAAACAGACATACTGTCATACAGACACACACGTACTGTCATAACCACACAAACAGTCATACAGACACACACATACTGTCATAACCACACAAACAGTCATACAGACACACACATACTGTCATAACCACACAAACAGTCATACAGACACACACACTGTCATAACCACACAAACAGTCATACAGACACACACACACTGTCATAACCACACAAACACAGTCATACAGACACACACGTACTGTCATAACCACACAAACAGTCATAAAGACACACACACTGTCATAACCACACATACAGTCATACAAACACACACATACTGTCATAACCACACAAACACAGTCATCAGACACACACATACTGTCATAACCAGACAAACAGTCATACACACACACACATACTGTCATAACCACACACACAGTCATACAGACACACACATACTGTCATAACCACACAAACAGTCATACAGACACACACATACTGTCATAACAACACAAACACAGTCATACAGACACACACACTGTCATAACCACACAAACACAGTCATACAGACACACATAGTCATAACCACACAAACACAGTCATACAGCCACACACATACTGTCATAACCACACAAACACAGTCACACAGACACACATACTGTCATAACCACACAAACACAGTCATACAGACACACACATACTGTCATAACCACACAAACACAGTCACACAGACACACATACTGTCATAACCACACAAACACAGTTATACAGACACACATACTGTCATAACCACACAAACACAGCCATACAGATACACACACTGTCATAACCACACAGTCATATAGACACACACATACTGTCATAACCACACAAACACAGTCATACAGACACACATACTGTCATAACAACACAAACACAGTTATACAGACACACATACTGTCATAACCACACAAACACAGTCATACAGACACACATACTGTCATAACCACACAAACACTGTCATACAGACACACATACTGTCATAAGCACACAAACACTCATACAAACACACATACTGTCATAACCACACAAACACAGTTATACAGACACACACATACTGTCATAACCACACGAACACAGTCATACAGACACACATACTGTCATAACCACACAAACACAGTCATACAGCCACACACATACTGTCATAACCACACAAACACAGTCATACAGACACACATACTGTCATAACAACACAAACACAGTCATACAGACACACATACTGTCATAACCACACAGTCATACAGACACACATACTGTCATAACCACACAGTCATACAGACACACATACTGTCATAACCACACAAACACAGTCATACGGACACACATACTGTCATAACCACACAAACAGAGTTATACAGACACACACATACTGTCATAACCACACAGTCATACAGACACACATACTGTCATAACCACACAAACAGTCATACAGACACACACATACTGTCATAACCACACAAACAGTCATACAGACACACACATACTGTCATAACCACACAAACACAGTTATACAGACACACACATACTGTCATAACCACACGAACACAGTCATACAGACACACATACTGTCATAACCACACAAACACAGTCATACAGCCACACACATACTGTCATAACCACACAAACACAGTCATACAGACACACATACTGTCATAACAACACAAACACAGTCATACAGACACACATACTGTCATAACCACACAGTCATACAGACACACATACTGTCATAACCACACAGTCATACAGACACACATACTGTCATAACCACACAGTCATACAGACACACATACTGTCATAACCACACAAACACAGTCATACGGACACACATACTGTCATAACCACACAGAGTTATACAGACACACACATACTGTCATAACCACACAGTCATACAGACACACATACTGTCATAACCACACAAACAGTCATACAGACACACACATACTGTCATAACCACACAAACAGTCATACAGACACACACATACTGTCATAACCACACAAACACAGTCATACAGACACACATACTGTCATAACCACACAAACACAGTCATACAGACACACATGCTGTCATAACCACACAAACACAGTCATAGACACACACATACTGTCATAACCACACAAACACAGTCATACAGACACACATACTGTCATAACAACACAAACACAGTCATACAGACACACATACTGTCATAACCACACAGTCATACAGACACACATACTGTCATAACCACACAGTCATACAGACACACATACTGTCATAACCACACAGTCATACAGACACACATACTGTCATAACCACACAAACACAGTCATACGGACACACATACTGTCATAACCACACAGAGTTATACAGACACACACATACTGTCATAACCACACAGTCATACAGACACACATACTGTCATAACCACACAAACAGTCATACAGACACACACATACTGTCATAACCACACAAACAGTCATACAGACACACACATACTGTCATAACCACACAAACACAGTCATACAGACACACATACTGTCATAACCACACAAACACAGTCATACAGACACACACATGCTGTCATAACCACACAAACACAGTCATAGACACACACATACTGTCATAACCACACAAACACAGTCATACAGACACACATACTGTGGTTATGACGGTATGTGTGTGTCTGTATAACTGTGTTTGTGTTGTTATGACAGTATGTGTGTCTGTATGACTGTGTTTGTGTCGTTATGACAGTATGTGTGTGTCTATATGACTGTTTGTGTGGTTATGACAGTATGTGTGTCTGTATGACTGTGTTTGTGTGGTTATGACAGTATGTGTGTGTCTGTATGACTGTGTTTGTGTGGTTATGACAGTATGTGTGTCTGTATGACCGTTTGTGTGGTTATGACAGTATGTGTGTGTCTGTATGACTGTGTTTATGTGGTTATGACAGTATGTGTGTCTGTATGACTGTGTTTGTGTGGTTATGACAGTATGTGTGTGTCTGTATGACTGTGTTTGTGTGGTTATGACAGTGTGTGTGTGTCTGTATGACTGTGTTTGTGTGGTTATGACAGTATGTGTGTGTCTGTATGACTGTGTTTGTGTGGTTATGACAGTATGTGTGTCTGTATCACTGTGTTTGTGTGGTTATGACTGTTTGTGTGTGTCTGTATGACTGATTTTGTATTGTTATGACAGTATGTGTGTCTGTATGACTGTGTTTCTGTGGTTATGACAGTATGTGTGTCTGTATGACTGTGTTTCTGTGGTTATGACAGTATGTGTGTCTGTATGACTGTGTTTGTGTGGTTATGACAGTATGTGTGTCTGTATGACTGTGTTTGTGTGGTTATGACAGTATGTGTGTGTCTGTATGAGTGTTTGTGTGGCTATGACAGTATGTGTGTGTCTGTATGACTGTGTTTGTGTGGTTATGACAGTATGTGGGTGTCTGTATGAGTGTTTGTGTGGTTATGACAGTATGTGTGTCTGTATGACTGTGTTTGTGTGGTTATGACAGTATGTGTGTGTCTGTATGACTGTGTTTGTGTGGTTATGACAGTATGTGTGTGTCTATGACTGTGTTTGTGTGGTTATGACAGTATGTGTCTGTATGACTGTGTTTCTGTGGTTATGACAGTATGTGTGTGTCTGTATGACTGTGTTTGTGTGTGTCTGACTGTGTATGTGTGGTTATGACAGTATGTGTGTATCTGTATGAGTGTTTGTGTGGTTATGACAGTATGTGTGTGTCTGTATGACTGTGTTTGTGTGGTTATGACAGTGTGTGTGTCTGTATGACTGTTTCTGTGGTTATGACAGTATGTGTGTCTGTATGACTGTGTTTGTGTGGTTATGACAGTATGTGTGTGTCTGTATGACTGTTTGTGTGGTTATGACAGTATGTGTGTGTCTGTATGACTGTGTTTGTGTGGTTATGACAGTGTGTGTGTCTGTATGACTGTGTTTCTGTGGTTATGACAGTATGTGTGTCTGTATGACTGTGTTTGTGTGGTTATGACAGTATGTGTGTCTGTATGACTGTGTTTCTGTGGTTATGACAGTATGTGTGTCTGTATGACTGTGTTTGTGTGGTTATGACAGTATGTGTGTCTGTATGACTGTGTTTGTGTGGTTATGACAGTATGTGTGTGTCTGTATGACTATGTTTGTGTGGTTATGACAGTATGTGTGTCTGTATGACCGTTTGTGTGGTTATGACAGTATGTGTGTCTGTATGACTGTTTGTGTGGTTATGACAGTATGTGTGTGTCTGTATGACTGTGTTTCTGTGGTTATAACAGTATGTGTGTGGCTGTATGACTGTGTTTATGTGGTTATGACAGTATGTGTGTCTGTATGACTGTTTGTGTGGTTATGACAGTATGTGTGTCTGTATGGCTGTTTGTGTGGTTATGACAGTATGTGTGTCTGTGTGACTGTGTTTGTGTGGTTATGACAGTATGTGTGTGTCTGTATGACTGTTTGTGTGGTTATGACAGTATGTGTGGCTGTATGACTGTGTTTGTGTGGTTATGACAGTATGTGTGTGTCTGTATGACTGTTTGTGTGGTTATGACAGTATGTGTGTCTGTATGACTGTGTTTGTGTGGTTATGACAGTGTGTGTGTCTGTATGACTGTGTTTCTGTGGTTATGACAGTATGTGTGTGTCTGTATGACTGTTTGTGTGGTTATGACAGTATGTGTGTGTCTGTATGAATGTGTTTGTGTGGTTATGACAGTGTGTGTCTGTATGACTGTGTTTCTGTGGTTATGACAGTATGTGTGTGGCTGTATGACTGTGTTTATGTGGTTATGACAGTATGTCTGTCTGTATGACTGTGTTTGTGTGGTTATGACATTATGTGTGTCTGTATGGCTGTGTTTGTGTGGTTATGACAGTATGTGTGTCTGTATGACTGTGTTTGTGTGGTTATGACAGTATGTGTGTATCTGTATGACTGTTTGTGTGGTTATGACAGTATGTGTGTCTGTATGACTGTTTGTGTGGTTATGACAGTATGTGTGTCTGTATGACTGTTTGTGTGGTTATGACAGTGTGTGTGTCTGTATGGCTGTGTTTGTGTGGTTATGACAGTATGTGTGGCTGTATGACTGTGTTTGTGTGGTTATGACAGCATGTGTGTCTGTATGACTGTTTGTGTGGTTATGACAGCATGTGTGTCTGTATGACTGTTTGTGTGGTTATGACAGCATGTGTGTCTGTATGACTGTTTGTGTGGTTATGACAGCATGTGTGTCTGTATGACTGTTTGTGTGGTTATGACAGTATGTGTGTCTGTATGACTGTTTGTGTGTTTATGACAGTATGTGTGTGGCTGTATGACTGTGTTTATGTGGTTATGACAGTATGTGTGTCTGTATGACTGTGTTTGTGTGGTTATGACAGTATGTGTGGCTGTATGACTGTGTTTGTGTGGTTATGACAGTATGTGTGTCTGTATAACTGTGTTTGTGTGGTTATGACAGTATGTGTGTCTGTATAACTGTGTTTGTGTGGTTATGACAGTATGTGTGTGTCTGTATGACTGTTTGTGTGGTTATGACAGTATGTGTGTCTGTATGACTGTTTGTGTGGTTATGACAGTATGTGTGTGTCTGTATGACTGTGCGTGTGTGGTTATGACAGTATGTGTGTGTCTGTATGACTGTTTGTGTGGTTATGACAGTATGTGTGTGTCTGTATGACTGTGTTCGTGTGGTTATGACAGTATGTGTGTCTGTATGACTGTGTGTTTGTGTGGTTATGACAGTATGTGTGTGTCTGTATGACTGTGTTTGTGTGGTTATGACAGTGTGTGTCTGTATGACTGTGTTTGTGTGGTTATGACAGTATGTGTGTGTCTGTATGAGTGTTTGTGTGGTTATGACAGTATGTGTGTCTGTATGACTGTGTTTGTGTGGTTATGACAGTATGTGTGTGTCTGTATGACTGTGTTTGTGTGGTTATGACAGTATGTGTGTGTCTGTATGACTGTGTTTGTGTGGTTATGACAGTATGTGTGTGTCTGTATGACTGTTTGTGTGGTTATGACAGTATGTGGGTGTCTGTATGACTGTGTTTGTGTGGTTATGACAGTATGTGTGACTGTATGACTGTTTGTGTGGTTATGACAGTGTGTGTGTCTGTATGACTGTTTGATTAACTGTATGTGTAGTATGGATAATAATTACTCACTGGTGATGGTGGTGGTTGTGGTGGCATGGATGGTGGTTGTGGTGTTGGTTGTGGTGGTGGTGATATAGATGGTGGTGGTCGTTGTGGTGGTGGTGGTGGTGGTGGTTGTTGTGGTTTTATTGTTGGTGATGGTAGTGATGGTATGGATGGTGTGAACAAATCTGATAGCAACAGGGGGAATGGGGGATGGTTTTAAAAGATGGTGAGGATAATCTCAGATTTTGACCTCATTTCACTATTGATGAACAGATTATCCTGATTAATAGTATTGGATGTTGCTAGTACAGTTAATTAATAGTGGTAGTGGTGGTGGTAGTATTAGTGGTGGTGGTGGTGGTAGTAGTAGTCGTCATGGTAGTAGTGGTGGTGGTGGTGGTGGTAGTAGTGGTGGTAGTGGTAGTAGTAAACATACCAGCATCATTGTCTTCATCGCTTCCTCAATATATCTAGTCTCTGCTGAAAACTATTTCCAATAATTTTAATTAACCTCCCCACCCACCCTAGTAGTACTTCAGGTCATATACTATGGTTGATTTAATCGACTGCCTCTCCCCCCAAATTGCTGGCCTTGTGCTTAAATCAGCCACAATTATTCAATCATTACAATATTTTATTATTGGTATCTTCAGTTAAAGTCTGATCAAATTACTATTGGTTCCAATTATTATCCAACCCTCATCACGGTTGGTCTGATCAATTTTGTTTTTCATAACCCTTTAGCATTTAAACCGGCCATATCCGGCCAGAATTCTCTCACCTCTTTCTGTTCAAACCGGCTGTAACCAGCCGCTCATATTGATGTTAAAGTATTGTTCTCAAAATAAATAATATCAAAATCTCATAGATTCGATATTATGTGAGATAATTATGAGATAATTATGAGATAAAGCCTTTACCATGAAAATATAATAGTAAATATAGAGTTATATAAATGGTAAAGGGTTAAAGTATTAGAAATTCTTAAAACGTAATGTTAGAAAGTTGCCCAGAATGAAAAGTTTGCTCGTAAGTTATAAAGAATTCTATGTATTATTATGTCTTGTCTGTAGGACGCTGCCCCCACACCACTGCACCCTAGGCCAAGAGCCCCTCCCCATTCTACTGAGACCCTACAGACCTTGCCTTTCCCTTCCTTTTCCATTTTCATAACCACAAAAGACACTTGCATATTTTACAATGTTTATTATTAAGTACATAACAAGGGTGGTGGATTGGCAGTATCGGTAGAGGGTCGGACGCCATGCTTTTCAGCATAGAGTTACGGCCCTTTATGATCTGAGTTCAAATCCCGCCGAGATTAACTTGGCCTTTCATCCTTATGGGGTTGATAAAATAAAGTACCAGTCACGCACTGGGGTCAATTTAATCGACTTTCCCCTATCCCAAAATTGCTGGCCTTGTGCCTATATAAGAAACCATTATTAGGTACATAACATGTATTTTTAAATGGTGCTGCCCTAGCATGGCCTCAGACTCTCAGCTGGAACATGAAATAGAGTACACAAAAATTACATTTAGATTGGTTTTAATGTTATATAGAATATTTAATAAAATATTTACTTTAATGAATTAAAATGTTAAAGTATTAAACAACCCCCCCCCCCCAACCCACCCAAACAAAAAACACACAAAACAATTACATGCAGTCTTGGAACTTAGCATAATCTTCTACTTGTAACTCTAGCAGGCAACCCCACCCCACACTCTCCCAAGATGTCACATCATGCATCGTTGAACAATCTATATGTATCTAAGAATTAGGTTTACTACAAGTATGAGCTGGTGTTTTCTGTCACGCCAACCTAATCTGTATGTCATGTCTACCACACTATAGCTTGGTATGTCTCTGAGAGATGGAGTGAGTGAGTGAGAGGGAGAGATAGAGTGAGTGAGTGAGAGAGAGAGATGGATGGAGTGAGTGAGAGAGAGTGAGTGGGGCGAGAAGAGGAAAGGTGTGATGTCTGGTCTGAATGAGTATCATCCACCAGCAACTAACTTACTCTCAGTCTCTGGGTCCCAGCTGACAGGATGGAGGAAACATTGCTCCCCCAGGGGTGGTGATTAGGGATGTGATGTGGGGGTGAAGAATACTGTAAGTCTCCACTGCTACAGGCTTTACTACAAATATCACTGCAGTGTGTTTCATACCTCCAGCTGGCCCTTGGATGTCTTAGCAGATTTTATTCTGATTTAAGGACACCTTTCTCACTCCCAATAAACTGAGATACCCTGAGAAGGGTCATGGGTAATACCTCCTCCATCTGACTAAACTCTAAACCAGGGTTTCCTAAACCTTTTTCAAACGTGGAACCCTTTTTGGTTCAGAAACTTTTAGGGGAACCCCAAAATCTAATACTGTTATATGGTCGTAATATAAAGATATCCCTCTACCATGATAGGACTGGGGTCCCTATCATTAAATCACCCAAGACACCTCCAACGAGATATACCTTGGAGGGGGCCAGCTAAACCTACATAGGGGTGAGCTGTAACATACAAAGTCTAATACTGTTATATAGTTGTAATATAAATATACTCCTCTACCTTTTGTTACGGAACCACAGACACTGTTTTGTGGAACCCACCGCTGTAAACACATACACGTGTGTGTGTGTATGAACACCACGTGTGTGTATATGAAGACCACACAACATCCCATTTTGATGAAATTGCCATGGAAAATATTTGCTATTTTCCAGTGTTTCACTTATGTCCTTCATGCCAACACTGTAGAATCACAAGAGAGAGAGGTGATTAAATTAACATATTCCATCTATAAGAATCTCCATTATTTATTTCCTAATTACTATTTACCATGGAAAATGCTGTTTCATGTTTTTTGGACAATTTTGGTGAATTCCTTTCTCTCCACTGAACATTTTCTTAAACTTTCAATAGACCTTCATCTTAGAAATCTTGGAAGATCAGTAAAATCTATAATATTGGTCTGTCTTAGAATCTAATTACAAAGCTATCTGCTTAATCAAGGTGCATTTAGTTTTTGGTTTTATTCTGTATATATATATTTTTTATTTTGATTTATTATTAATTTGATTTCTTCCTTGGAAGACATAATTTATTCTGCAAATTGCAAAGTTATTGGGACAGGATTTCTATTACTTTATTTTATCGACCCCCGTAAGGATGAAAGGCAAAGTTAACCTCAAGAATGGCAAGGGCCGTAACTATGCGTCAAAGCATAGCGTCCGACCCTCTACCGATACTGCCAATTCACCGCCTTACTAAACAATAAGTAAGGCGGTGAATTGGCAGTATCGGTAGAGGGTCGGACGCTATGCTTTGACGCATAGTTACGGCCCTTGCCATTCTTGAGGTTAACTTTGCCTTTCATCCTTATGGGGTCGATAAAATAAAGTACCAGTAATGCACTGGGTAATTGCTGGCCTTGTGCCAAAAAGTAGAAACAATTATTGTTCAGTAGTCTTATTTCCATTGTCTGCTTTCACTGCTCTACTGAGCACAGTTCTGTGGGCCTTGGTCATGTGCAGTGCTTTATTTTGTATTTTCTATCATAATAGACATGGAATGCTTAATTGTGAAATGTGCTGTATATTGTGGATGTGTGTAAGCCATCATGTACTCTACAAAAAGTATGTGCAGTGGTTAGTACTGCTAATTTTTGTTGTACATATCTGTAGGTATTGGAGTTTTGGTTATGTATTTTTCTGCTTGTTCTTTAATCATTCACAAAACACTTATAGGGATTGTCTCTGTTTTTAGTCATTTCTAGATCTGTATATTTGGATAATTCTTCCATTTATTTTAGAGACACATTATAATTTATTGGGACTGATATGTTAATTAACCCTTTAATGTTCAAACCGGCCAAAACCGGCCAGAATTCTCTACCTTTTTTTTTTTGTTGAAACTGGCTGTAACTGGTCATTCAAACTGATGTTAAGGTATTGTTCTCAAAATAAATACTTTCAAAATCTCAGATTCGATATTATGTGAGATAAAGCATTTACCATGAAAATATAATAGTATATATAGAGTAATGTGAATACTCTTAAGAGTTACTTCCTTTCCTGGTGGTCTTTGATTACAATATCTTGTCAGTTAGCTTTGACCTTCCTACCTCTGTACATCTTCACAGTATAGTTGTTTTGTCATTCTCTTTTCCTTTGAATTCTTATACCTTCTACTGTTAGTTGAGTAGACAATATCAATATTTTGGTGTCTGTGAAACATACACCGAGTCCGAACACAAAGGAACCAAAGTCTCACTGTCACTTCTTCCGTCTCTCTCGCTCCCCCCATCTCTCACTATTATGAGCAAAAGGGGGCCCGCGTGCTAGCCGCCCTGGTGGACAGAATAAAGAAGGCATTTCCCTGGTGGATGGTGAGGGAGTGGAATGCTGGCAGAACCAGATTTAGCTTAGATTAAGGTGAGATTTAGCTTATATTTAGGTTAGATTTAGGTGAGATTTAGCTTAGATTTAGGTGAGAATTAGCTTAGACTTAGCTTATATTTAGGTGAGATTTAGTTTAGATTTAGCTTAGATTTAGTTGAGATTTACCTTATATTTAGCTTAGATTTAGGTGAGATTTAGATTATATTTAGCTTAGATTTAGGTGAGATTTAGCTTATATTTACCTTATATTTAGCTTAGATTTAGGTGAGATCTAGCTGAGATTTAGGTTATATTTAGCTTATATTTAGCTTATACTTAGCTCAGATATAGGTGAGATTTCGCTTATATTTAGCTTAGATTTAGGTGAGATTTAGCTTATATTTAGCTTAGATTTAGGTGAGATTCAGCTTATATTTAGCTTAGATTTAGGTGATATTTAGCTTAGATTTAGCTTATATTTAGGTGAGATTTAGCTTATATTTAGCTTAGATTGAGGTGAGATTTAGGTTAGATGTAGCTTAGATTTAGGTGAGATTTAGCTTATATTTAGCATGGATTTAGATGAGATTTAGCTTACATTTAGCTTAGATTTAGGTGAGATTTAGATTATATTTAGCTTATATTTAGCATAGATTTAGCTTATATTTAGGTGAGATTTAGGTGAGGTTTAGCTTATATTTAGCTTTGATTTAGATGAGATTTAGGTGAGTTTTAACTTAGATTTAGCTTAGATTAAGGTGAGATTTAGCTTATATTTAGCTTAGATTTAGGTGAGATTTAGCTTATATTTAGCTTAGATTTAGGTGAGATCTAGCTGAGATTTAGCTTAAATTTGGGTGAGATTTAGGTTATATTTAGCTTATATTTAGCTTATACTTAGCTCAGATATAGGTGAGATTTCGCTTATATTTAGCTTAGATTTAGGTGAGATTTAGCTTATATTTAGGTGAGATTCAGCTTATATTTAGCTTAGATTTAGGTGATATTTAGCTTAGATTTAGCTTATATTTAGGTGAGATTTAACTTAGATTTAGCTAAGATTTAGGGTAGATTTAGCTTATATTTAGCTTATATTTAGGTGAGATTTAGCTTATATTTAGCTTAGATTGAGGTGAGATTTAGGTTAGATGTAGCTTAGATTTAGGTGAGATTTAGATTATATTTAGCTTATATTTAGCTTATATTTAGGTGAGATTTAGGTGAGGTTTAGCTTATATTTAGCTTTGATTTAGATGAGATTTAGGTGAGTTTTAACTTAGATTTAGCTTAGATTAAGGTGAGATTTAGCTTATATTTAGCTTAGATTTAGGTGAGATTTAGCTTAGATTTAGGTGAGAATTAGCTTAGATTTAGCTTATATTTAGGTGAGATTTAGTTTAGATTTAGCTTAGATTTAGTTGAGATTTACCTTACATTTAGCTTAGATTTATTCCAGCTTGCCAGGCTCACACCTACAGGTAACCAACTCCGTGCCGATGGTTGTGTATATGGAGGTGGTCCTAGGGTCAAGGACACCAGAAATCTCCACTGCTAGTCTCTCTATACTTATTCCTAAGAATTCTGGTAGTTCCACTATACCCCACCACCATTTTTGTTGTTCTAAATAATTCTGGTAGTTCCAAAACAAGGTTTTAATTTCTATTGATCATTGTCAGCCATTGACCTATTTGTTGCTATAGTTACCAAGACTTCATTAAATTTGTTGGATTAATGAATATTTGTTGCCAACTTTGTTTCCCCAACATTCTTCTTGATGTGTATATGTGCATATGCTTGTGTGTGTGTGTTTGTGTATTTGTGTGTGTGTGTTTATGTGTATCTGTGTTTAGGTTATTTTTGTATGTTTTTCATATGTATGTGTCTCTGTGTTTAAGTTAATTTGTGTGTGTGTATGTGTCTCCAGGTTTGTTAGTGTATGTGTATGTCTCCATGTTTGTTAGTTTATGTGTATGTGCTTTCTGATGTATGTGTCAGAATGTGTTTGTATTTAATTCTTGTTGCAACATTTTTATTGACTTTGGTAAGTTATTCCGATATTTTCTTACCATTTCTATTTACTTAAAGAATTCTTTCATCAGATTATCTCTCCATCTACATCAACCACCAAACAACAACATTACAACAACACTACAACAACATTACAACACTACAACCACCAAACAACAACAACACTACAACCACCAAACAACAACACTACAACAACAATACATCTCACACCACATGCAACAACCCTACAACGACCAACCAACAACCCTGTTATGTGTTCAAACCAATATATGTTTGTGATGCTACATTTTTCCTGCTTTGTTCATGACTAATGTGACTGATAGTTTCTAGCAGAGATCCATTGAAGTGACCAGTAGCAAGTGAACAGATCTTTAGCTGGCCTATCAAAATATATCACACACCATCTGTTTACAGAGATCCATTGAAGTGACCAGTAGCAAGTGAACAGATCTTTAACTGGCCTATCAAAATATATCACACACCATCTGTTTACAGAAGAAATATTTATAATCGATTTCCCCATTACTTTAGTCTTTTGTTTTTAGTTTGCAGTTGTATATTTCTCAAATATGTAATGTCTTGTTATAGTTGACACCTATATAGGTTTAGCTGGCCTTCTGTGGAGTGGCATCTCATAGGAGGGGGTTTTTTTGTCTGGTTTTAAAGATAAGGACTTCTAGATTTATCATGAATATGCACGGTACAATGTATTTTGTAAGGTATTTTAGCAAGATAATGACTGGTTGATCTCTCCAAACATATATATCAGAGTAGACTGGGTGTGTCATATTGTGACATCTTTACCAGAAATGTCTGAAGAGGATAATTTTATACTAAACAATAATAACGATCTTTTGTTCCAGATAATTTTATATGATAATGAAGTATAAGGATGTGTGTCACAGGTGTGTATAGGTATTGATTTCAAATATCTTGTATAGAGAACTTATAGATATATTGATCTTGCTAGTTGATTGGATAGCCTGGTGATTGGACAGGTTTAGTTAATCTTAAGATCACAGATTCTAATTCCATTAAACATGCTATATTTCAACTTGATCAGACCTTTTTCACTTGTTTTATACAATAATCTTCTTTTTCTTTTTCCTTTCCCACTTATTTCTGGGAGAACATGGGGGCAGTCCTCAAATATGCCTTCCAGCAGGTCCTGTCAGAAGCAACTATATCCAGTTGATCTGGCTAGAGCCCCATGTGAGATCAACCAAGCTCATGGATATTATCTAACTATTTTGCTCAGGGTCTCCCCCTGTGTCTCCTGCCAATTGGTTTTGCTCCATAAAATCTGTCCAGTCCAGTGATTCTTTCCCAAGACATTCTAACACGTCTGTTTTATCGGAGCTATGAACTCTCAATTCTGAGAAGTAGCAGCTCTATCTGGAGCAAATCTTTGATCTCCGAGCTATGCACCCTATTGAGTAACATTACACCAAATACCTTTCGGAGGAAACCCTATTTTGGCTGCTTGTATTCGTGATTGTATCCTTTCAGTCATTACTTTACTTTATATAATAATACATTACTTAAAATCGAGCTAGTATGTTAGGTTTATTGTATGTTAAGTGAGGTTGATCATCTGGCAAAGTGGTCAAGTGGGGTGTATATTTTTCTGGGATGGCAAAGTTTGTCTTCTACTGTGATACAACACATTTTAATTTTCAACAATTCATAAATAACTGTTCCATCAAATCATAATCACTTGTTTAGTCATGCTAGTATTGAGATGAACAAGATCTATTAATAGAGCAAACATTTCAATGGGTAATAGAAGACAGATGACTTTAATCAATGGTACCTGCTCTCAGGTGTGTGTGTGTGTATATATATATATATATATACACACACACACAGGGTGTCCCCCAAAAATGTATACACACTTTGATTATCTGTACAGCCAATATCTATTAGAATGCTGTTGAAGTGGTATACATTTTTGGGGGACACCCTGTATATATAGATAGATATAGTATCAGATTAAATTCCTTGCACTATTCAGTATTATCTCTCTCTGCTCTGTTTTCAAATCCTGTCAAATCCGATCAACTATACTTTTCATCTTTTCTTTCTGGTTCTGAGTTCAAATCCCACTGCAGACAATTTTGCCTTTCATTCATACAAAGTTTGATAACATAAAGTACCAGTCAAATACTGAGGTAGATTTAATCATCTATCCCCCCCCCCCCAAAAAAAAAATGGCTTTGTTCCAGTGTTAGAAATAATAATTATTATTAAGTAGAGATTACGGCCCTTTATGTTCTGAGTTCAAATCCTGCCGAGGTTAGCTTTGCTTTTCATCCTTATGGGGTCAGTAAAATAAAGTACCAGTAACACACTGGGGTTGATTTAATTGACTTTCCTCTCCCCTAAAATTGTTGGCCTTGTCCCTAAATCAGAAACTGTTATAGAGTTGCAGGATTGGTGGTACCAGTAAAACACCTTACAATATTTAGTTGTATTCTTGTGTTCTATATTCAGTGTTATCAGATTGGACCTTACCTTCTTATTGCATTATTATTGTTGATCCCTTGATTGGACAGAACTATCATGAAATGCGTTTCAGTTAGAAGCATCCTTATATAGGATTTCTATAATTAGAGGTAGTAAAAAAGAAAAAAAAACTTTAGACAGAGCTGGCTAACTGAAGGTTTTCAGAAAAAGACAACCCTCTCTCCATACAGGGGTTTTGACCCTTTGATTTGGATTTTATTTGTGTAAATACTTAAAAGTTCTTTCATTGGCCCCTCATAGAGGCTTCTTTTTATAAAACAAGTACCAAATACTAATTACATATTGGATTTAATCAACTATGCTTTCCCTTAAAATCTGTATCCTTGAACTTCACTTAAAAATCAATAGTTATTACAGCTGGTTTCATTCGACTGTAACCTCTACTAAATTCATTATTGTAACAGCAGGTGTCATTGTTGTGAATGTCTTATTCTATTTGCTAGGGCTAAAGAAAGGCTTGTTGTCCATTGCTTTCACAGTCTCTCCAATGCCAACATTACTCATTCTCATGCCAGAATTCCGTTTTATTAATCATTTTTCTACGTCTGTTTTCCATGCTGGCATGAATTGGGTCACCACAATCCATGACAAGTCAAAGAACTACATCTTCCTCATATGCTTTATTTGTGGCACGGTGTCTATAACTGGGTGCACTTCCTGATGCCAACCATCTTATGGAGTGTACTGGGTGTATTTTCTTGTGGTTCCAACACTGAGTTTACCTTGTCTCCTGCAAGACTAAGGCGATAATTACTACCCAACATATTCTCCTCTCATTCAAGGCACATGGCAATTAGGGTGAACAGAGGAGAGAGCTCAACAGAAGTACGTAGGTAAAGAGGCAAGGGATGTGAGAGCATGGTGACCAAAAACTCAACACACACAGACATGGAATAAACTATGCAAGTAACCTGGAGATACCTCTTAAACAATTTTGAAGACGATGACTTAATGATGATGATTTAATGTGGGTACATGTGGCAACAATGCACTGTTATCACCACATCATTTAGAAGCTGAAGCTGAGAAAATCTCTAAATATTAATGGACTTAAGAATGTTATTGTTCCTAACTTAATATAAAGGTCTAAGAAAATATGAAAAGTTATTAATAAAAGACATTAAACTTAAACATAGTCGTGTCTTAAATATAAGGTTCGAAAGAAAAACTGTTCTTAATACATACGTATGTATGTGTAGGTGTGTATGTATGTATGTGTAGGTGTGTACGTACGTACGTACGTACGTATGTATGTATGTACGTATGTATGTATGCTTGTTGAGGAGGGTGATATTTGAACACCCTGCAGGATGAAATACAAGACCTAGCAAATGGCGGAGGAACTCAGCAGAGTCAACGACTATCCAAATAGCACTTTTTTTAAATTTCACCTGGGAGTGAAAGGCCCTCAGTTGTTGTCACAACACCTTTCTACGAAATGGAAACTCTGAAAAAAGAAACCGACGGCTTCGGAAACATCCGATGATGTTGACTAGTTCTCCTTTTCGGGTAGTGTTTTCGATGCTCAGAGAGTGGGATTGGTCGAGTGCAAGGCCTTTCCCCACCTTCAAAGCACAGGCATTACTTGTTCAAGATCTGTTTTGTGTGGCTGGCTGTAGCCTCAAGATACACCATTTTCTGTAATCTGACAATTGATTGTAATACTCTTAGAGTTTGCAGCCATTGTATGTGTAGGTGTGTGTATACATATATATATATATATGGACCTGTAACGCCTAGTGCAGCTGTAGGGGCACCATGGTAACATACACCATATTTTGGGCATTTTTAAAAACCTGCTGGAGCTCATCCTCTCACCAGGTCTGGAAACAGCAAATTTCTTCCAGAGAATGATAGAGAGAGGAAATAAGAGATTTAGAAGAATCAACCCTAGTACCGGACTGGTACTTTTTTATCGACCTTGAAAGGATGAAAAAATAATTTTGAGATAGAGGCACATGGCTTAGTGGTTAGAGCATTGGCCTTGCAATCAAAAGGTTGTGAGTTCAATTCTCAGACCGGGTGATGTGTTGTTTCCTTGAGCAAGGCACTTTATTTCACATTGCTCCAGTTTACTCAGCTGTAGAAATGAGATGATAGGGATTGGGGTCCCTATCATTCCACTGCAAAGTGGTCGTGGAGGTGCCACGGCAAAAAAGCACCCAGCACTCACTGTAAATGAGGTTGGTGTTAGGAAGGGCATCCAGCTGTAGAAATCAAGCCAGAATCAGTTCCCGTCCCACCCTTGCAAGCAGGGAAAAGTGGACGTAAAATGAGATGATGATGATGATGATGATAGAGTGTCCGTGCTGTTCAAACAGCACGGACACTCTATCTCAAAATTATTTTTGAAAAGCATTTAGAAATGCGCAACCGGTAAAAACTTAAAAACTTAAAACCACAACTGAATACTAACCCATACAATCACTAATACTCTTTTATTCCTAATTAAACCATTTTTCAACTGTGAACAATTTGTCAGCATTTTCTATTCCGTTTACCAATATATATATATATATATATATATATATATATATATACACACACTCTGAGTTCAAAACCCACCATAGTCAACTTTGGCTTTCATCGTTTCATCCCAACTCTCAAGCGTGAAACTAAAAACCATATCATTTGTACTGCCTCTCTGTTTTTTGTTCTCTGTTCATTTATTAAACTATATATATATATATATATATATATATATATATATATATATATATCTTACGTTAAATATTTTCCATCTTGACGTTATAGTCACTTATATATTATGAAATACTGTTGGCTTCTTGCTCACATTAATTTCTCTATTTTCATTTATATATATATATATATATATAGTGAAAAAAAGTGTGGACGTTAGAAAACGTTCTGTATAGATGACATTATATAAGGAATTCTTATCATTCTCCTCATATATATTAAACCTACAGTCAGTAGGCACCTCTTAACCTAATATACACCCCACCCCACCTAATCCATCCTCCCACTTCCACCCATGCCACCCTTTCTCTGTAAAGTTGTTGGTACCACAAAATATCCAGTCCACATTGTAAATGTTTGTTGGTGTTAGGAAGGGATCCAGCCATAGAAAACTTGCCAGAAACAGTTCTATACAAGCGAGACACGGTTATCCAACCAATCTTGCCTCAAGTGGGACAATCCTGTCTAACCCATGCTAGCGTGGAAGATGGACGTTAAACGATGATGATGATATGTGTGTGTGTGTTAAGTACTGACTTGGTCTGTGTCACCCCATTCAACCCACGCTAGCAGGGAAAAAGGACTGATATTAAGTTATGATGCTATATATATATATATATATATATATATATATATATATATATACACATTCAGTATTTATCTTTTGTGTCAAAATTTGCTGTGACCTAAATCTAATTGCAAGATAGGCATTTCAATAGATTGGTCCCTGTGGGTCTGAAGTCCTTCCTATATTAACCCAGCCTAGATTTATTAAACATAGTTTTTTGGTTTTTATTATTATTAACATATGTTACTTATAAATGACTCTATGTATAGTTTTCTGTAGGTAAACTAGCTTTCTTATCACAGGTCACTGCTCTCAGAAAATACTTCAAATATCATATATATATATGTGAAGGTGCATGGCTTAGTGGTTAGAGCATTGGGCTTGCAATCAAAAGGTTGTGAGTTCAATTCTCAGAGTGGGTGATGTGTTGTTTCCTTGAGCAAGACACTTTATTTCACATTGCTCCAGTTTACTCAGCTGTAGAAATGAGATGATAGGATTGGGGTCCCTATCATTCCACTGCAAAGTGGTCGTGGAGGTGCCACGGCAAAAAAGCACCCAGCCCACACTGTAAAGTGGTCATGGAGGTGCCACGGCAAAAAAGCACCCAGCCCACACTGTAAATGAGGTTGGTGTTAGGAAGGGCACCCAGCTATAGAAATCAAGCCAGAATCAGTTCCCGTATGAGCAAGACAAGGTCAGCCGACTGGACACTGCTCACAACAGGACAACCCGTCTAACCCATGTTACCATGGAAGAACGGACGTAAAACGGTGATGCTGATGATGTAGCATAAGAATGGTGAACCTCTGCATTGTGGCTTGGCCTGATATAAAGAGGTCAACTTACCTTCAAATTACATCTTACTGTCTTAACCCTTTTCCCTTTTGTTATCTTTCCAATGGAAGACACTTCCTATTATTTTCAGTATTTATTTTTAGGATATAATTACATAAATGTTCAGCATATATGTACAAATGAAATACGGGATTAGATTAAATGTATGAGTAACTTTGGTAAAATAACTATTTGCGGTAATAAATGTAGCATTTTGATATTAAGAATTTAAAGTGATTTAATAATTGTTTCTACTTTTGGTACAAGGCCAGCAATTATCCCAGTGTATTACTGGTACTTTATTTTATTGACCCTGTAAGGATGAAAGGCAAAGTTAACCTCGGCGGGATTTGAACTCGTACCATAAAGGGTCATAACTCTTTGCTGCAAAGCATAGCATCCGAGCCTCTACCGATACTGCCAATCCAATTTATTAATGTAACTAAATTTCTCATTATTAAGCTGGTATTTGGAACAAAACTTAACAAAGGTTCTCCCCTAAAATTATGAAAGGAGGAATTTAGATAAATATAAACACTTAAAAATAAACAATTTGGTATTTTAGAACCAGGGACAGTTTCAAGCAGTTTGGTTTCAAAGGGGTTAAATAAGTAAAGAAAAACTTAGATCAAGGGCTCTTTTTTAACATGTGTACCCTGTTATAACTTTTCAAAAGTTTACCCCTATCCCGTTGAGTTTATATCTCTACAGCAAATGACAAAAGAGGAACATTGATAAAATGTTTTTAATGTGAACACATCCATCAATGGGACTCAATATTGGAGATTCTCATATAATTGAAAAAATATGTACAACATAAAATGGAGGCAGGACTTATACATGAGTATATAAGTAAAATGGAGGTAGGACATTACGTAAGTATGTAGAAAGTTCAAGTAAAAAAAAAATGACAGCCATCATTTGCAATTGAGTATGACTTGGTAGCATGTCTGACACTTTTACTAAAGATTTTAGATTTGAGACACCCATGCTGTTGTGAGTAGACACAGACACCAACTCAACTCTCCTTCCATTGATCCAGCAGAAACATCTAGGATGTAATAACTGGAAGGAGATAGAGAGCTGCATGAGTACCGGGTTTGTGGCATTGGGCTTGCAATTAAGAGGTTGTGAGTTCGATTCTCGGACTGGGTGATGCATCCTTGAGCAAGACACTTTACTCAGCTGTAGAAATGTAACAGTATTAAACTTTGGGGTTCCCCGAAAAGTTTCTGAACCAAAAGGGTTATGTTTGAAAAAGTTTAGGAAATCCTGGTTTAGATTAATGTAATCCTACATACCCATTAATTTGGCTGCTATTTTTAGCAAGCCTAGTAATCACATAGAGGCTCATATATTCTTCAGTTTTGTTTTTAAATGTGTGAAATGTTTGTTTGACAACAGATTCTCAATTTACCATAAGCAAGTACAATGACACCAGTTTTTTTAATTTTATTTTCTGATCAGAAATTAAAATTTTCATATGAAGTGTTCTTATTAATTTAAGAATTGCTAACGTTGACCTTAGTTTTAGCAATTGGAACTTATTTAGCTATAATTAATTAATAAGCTATATATATTTTTTTTTAATGGTTTTTCTGTTTTTGTTGTTTATGTAATTTTTTTCTTTTTTTTTTTTCTTTCCAATTAAATTTATCATTTTCTTTCATAAACATAAAACTTTGGATTAACGAGGGTGTGGGCTAGATGAGTGAAATTATGACACTTCGGCCTTTTGTCAAGGTCAAAGGTCGGTTTTGACGTAAGAAGCACCCTTCCCACTCTTTCAAAGTGTCAACAAAAAATAGTTCATTAATTCATTTTCACACTCATAATGGTGCTGTGGGGTGGGTGGGTGGCTTTAGAACTGAGGGTGATGGTACATCTACAGTAGAGCTGTGGGGTGGGTGGGTGGCTTTAGAACTGAGGGTGATGGTACATCTACAATAGAGCTGTGGGGTGGGTGGGTGGCTGGCTTTAGAACTGAGGGTGATGGTACATCTACAGTAGAGCTGTGGGGTGGCTGGCTTTAGAACTGAGGGTGATGGTACATCTACAGTAGAGCTGTGGGGTGGCTGGCTTTAGAACTGAGGGGTGATGGTACATCTACAGTAGAGCTGTGGGGTGGGTGGCTTTAGAACTGAGGGTGATGGTACATCTACAGTAGAGCTGTGGGGTGGCTGGCTTTAGAACTGAGGGTGATGGTACATCTACAGTAGAGCTGTGGGGTGGCTGGCTTTAGAACTGAGGGTGATGGTACATCTACAGTAGAGCTGTGGGGTGGGTGGGTGGCTTTAGAACTGAGGGTGATGGTACATCTACAGTAGAGCTGTGGGTGGGTGGGTGGCTGGCTTTAGAACTGAGGGAGATGGTACATCTACAGTAGAGCTGTGGGGTGGGTGGGTGGCTGGCTTTAGAACTGAGGGAGATGGTACATCTACAGTAGAGCTGTGGGGTGGGTGGGTGGCTTTAGAACTGAGGGTGATGGTACATCTACAGTAGAGCTGTGGGGTGGGTGGGTGGCTTTAGAACTGAGGGTGATGGTACATCTACAGTAGAGCTGTGGGGTGGGTGGGTGGCTTTAGAACTGAGGGTGATGGTACATCTACAGTAGAGCTGTGGGGTGGGTGGGTGGCTGGCTTTAGAACTGAGGGAGATGGTACATCTACAGTAGAGCTGTGGGGTGGCTGGCTTTAGAACTGAGGGTGATGGTACATCTACAGTAGAGCTGTGGGGTGGGTGGCTTTAGAACTGAGGGTGATGGTACATCTACAGTAGAGCTGTGGGGTGGCTGGCTTTAGAACTGAGGGTGATGGTACATCTACAGTAGAGCTGTGGGGTGGCTGGCTTTAGAACTGAGGGTGATGGTACATCTACAGTATAGCTGTGGGGTGGGTGGCTTTAGAACTGAGGGTGATGGTACATCTACAGTAGAGCTGTGGGGTGGGTGGGTGGCTGGCTTTAGAACTGAGGGAGATGGTACATCTACAGTAGAGCTGTGGGGTGGGTGGGTGGCTGGCTTTAGAACTGAGGGTGATGGTACATCTACAGTAGAGCTGTGGGGTGGCTGGCTTTAGAACTGAGGGTGATGGTACATCTACAGTAGAGCTGTGGGGTGGGTGGGTGGCTTTAGAACTGAGGGTGATGGTACATCTACAGTAGAGCTGTGGGGTGGGTGGCTTTAGAACTGAGGGTGATGGTACATCTACAGTAGAGCTGTGGGGTGGCTGGCTTTAGAACTGAGGGGTGATGGTACATCTACAGTAGAGCTGTGGGGTGGGTGGGTGGCTTTAGAACTGAGGGTGATGGTACATCTACAGTAGAGCTGTGGGGTGGGTGGGTGGCTGGCTTTAGAACTGAGGGTGATGGTACATCTACAGTAGAGCTGTGGGGTGGGTGGGTGGCTGGCTTTAGAACTGAGGGTGATGGTACATCTACAGTAGAGCTGTGGGGTGGGTGGGTGGCTGGCTTTAGAACTGAGGGAGATGGTACATCTACAGTAGAGCTGTGGGGTGGCTGGCTTTAGAACTGAGGGTGATGGTACATCTACAGTAGAGCTGTGGGGTGGGTGGGTGGCTGGCTTTAGAACTGAGGGTGATGGTACATCTACAGTAGAGCTGTGGGGTGGCTGGCATTAGAACTGAGGGTGATGGTACATCTACAGTAGAGCTGTGGGGTGGCTGGCTTTAGAACTGAGGGGTGATGGTACATCTACAGTAGAGCTGTGGGGTGGCTGGCATTAGAACTGAGGGTGATGGTACATCTACAGTAGAGCTGTGAGGTGGCTGGCTTTAGAACTGAGGGGTGATGGTACATCTACAGTAGAGCTGTGGGGTGGCTGGCTTTAGAACTGAGGGTGATGGTACATCTACAGTAGAGCTGTGGGGTGGCTTTAGAACTGAGGGTGATGGTACATCTACAGTAGAGCTGTGGGCTGGCTTTAGAACTGAGGGAGATGGTACATCTACAGTAGAGCTGTGGGGTGGCTGGCTTTAGAACTGAGGGTGATGGTACATCTACAGTAGAGCTGTGAGGTGGCTGGCTTTAGAACTGAGGGGTGATGGTACATCTACAGTAGAGCTGTGGGGTGGCTGGCTTTAGAACTGAGGGAGATGGTACATCTACAGTAGAGCTGTGGGGTGGGTGGGTGGCTGGCTTTAGAACTGAGGGGTGATGGTACATCTACAGTAGAGCTGTGGGGTGGCTGGCTTTAGAACTGAGGGGTGATGGTACATCTACAGTAGAGCTGTGAGGTGGGTGGGTGGCTGGCTTTAGAACTGAGGGAGATGGTACATCTACAGTAGAGCTGTGGGGTAGGTGGGTGGCTTTAGAATTGAGGGTGATGGTACATCTACAGTAAAGCTGTGGGGTGGCTGGCTTTAGAACTGAGGGAGATGGTACATCTACAGTAGAGCTGTGGGGTAGGTGGGTGGCTTTAGAACTGAGGGAGATGGTACATCTACAGTAGAGCTATGGGGTGGCTGGCATTAGAACTGAGGGGTGATGGTACATCTACAGTAGAGCTGTGAGGTGGGTGGCTTTAGAACTGAGGGAGATGGTACATCTACAGTAAAGCTGTGGGGTAGGTGGGTGGCTTTAGAACTGAGGGAGATGGTACATCTACAGTAGAGCTGTGGGGTAGGTGGGTGGCTTTAGAACTGAGGGAGATGGTACATCTACAGTAGAGCTGTGGGGTGACTGGCTTTAGAACTGAGGGGTGATGGTACATCTACAGTAGAGCTGTGGGGTGACTGGCTTTAGAACTGAGGGTGATGGTACATCTACAGTAGAGCTGTGGGGTGGCTTTAGAACTGAGGGGTGATGGTACATCTACAGTAAAGCTGTGGGGTGGCTGGCTTTAGAACTGAGGGGTGATGGTACATCTACAGTAAAGCTGTGGGGTGGCTGGCGTTAGAACTGAGGGTGATGGTACATCTACAGTAAAGCTGTGGGGTGGCTGGCTTTAGAACTGAGGGTGATGGTACATCTACAGTAGAGCTGTGGGGTGGCTGGCTTTAGAACTGAGGGTGATGGTACATCTACAGTAGAGCTGTGGGGTGGGTGGGTGGCTGGCTTTAGAACTGAGGGGTGATGGTACATCTACAGTAGAGCTGTGGGGTGGCTGGCTTTAGAACTGAGGGAGATGGTACATCTACAGTAGAGCTGTGGGGTGGGTGGGTGGCTGGCTTTAGAACTGAGGGTCATGGTACATCTACAGTAGAGCTGTGGGGTGACTGGCTTTAGAACTGAGGGGTGATGGTACATCTACAGTAGAGCTGTGGGGTGGCTGGCTTTAGAACTGAGGGAGATGGTACATCTACAGTAGAGCTGTGGGGTGGGTGGGTGGCTTTAGAACTGAGGGAGATGGTACATCTACAGTAGAGCTGTGGGGTGGCTGGCTTTAGAACTGAGGGAGATGGTACATCTACAGTAGAGCTGTGAGGTGGCTGGCTTTAGAACTGAGGGAGATGGTACATCTACAGTAGAGCTGTGGGGTGACTGGCTTTAGAACTGAGGGAGATGGTACATCTACAGTAGAGCTGTGAGGTGGCTGGCTTTAGAACTGAGGGAGATGGTACATCTACAGTAGAGCTGTGGGGTGGCTGGCTTTAGAACTGAGGGAGATGGTACATCTACAGTAGAGCTGTGGGGTGGCTGGCTTTAGAACTGAGGGAGATGGTACATCTACAGTAGAGCTGTGGGGTGGCTGGCTTTAGAACTGAGGGTGATGGTACATCTACAGTAGAGCTGTGGGGTGGGTGGCTGGCTTTAGAACTGAGGGGTGATGGTACATCTACAGTAGAGCTGTGGGGTGGCTGGCTTTAGAACTGAGGGAGATGGTACATCTACAGTAGAGCTGTGGGGTGGCTGGCTTTAGAACTGAGGGTGATGGTACATCTACAGTAGAGCTGTGGGGTGGCTGGCGTTAGAACTGACCGTGATGGTACATCTACACTAAAGCTGTGGGGTGGCTGGCTTTAGAACTGAGGGGTGATGGTACATCTACAGTAGAGCTGTGGGGTGGCTGGCTTTAGAACTGAGGGTCATGGTACATCTACAGTAAAGCTGTGGGGTGGCTGGCTTTAGAACTGAGGGGTGATGGTAAGTGTTTTGTGTTTCATGATGAGCCAACATCATAAAAACTGAGTGTTTTGTTTGTTTTTTTTAAATATTTTCATAAGAGCCATAGAACCCTGCCTCCAGCTCTCATGGTTTTGGTCCACAATGGAAACACTAAACACTGCAACCCTATAAATCTTAGTTTTGGACTATCAGAGAAACACTTTCAGTTCTTATGTTCTAGTACCAGTCAAATACAGGGGTTGATATAATTATCCTCCCACTCCTTGTAGCTGTGTTAGAAACAATTATTACTTATACATGTAGGGGTGATGGTTATGGACTGCTCCTCCCAGCTTCACCACACACACACACACACACACTCACACACACATACAGTAGTGAGCTAACAGCTTAACATTCCACAGTTTTTATTACTGTAACCCCCCCCCCTCTCCCCCAGCATACTCAGGTATTTCTGATGAATTACTAAAGGAAGTAATCTTGTTGTTCACTACTATCATTATTATTATTATTATTATTATTATTATTTCTGTCATTGTTAGGTTTCAGCTGAATTGTCTGTCTCCGTGTGTCTGTCTGTCTGTGTGTCTGTGTGTGTGTCTCCGTGTGAGTGTCTGTCTGTCTGTATGTCTGTCTGTCTGTCTGTCTGTCTGTCTGTCTGTCTGTTTGTGTGTATGTCTGTGTGTGTCTGTCTGTCTGTCTCCGTGTGTGTGTCTGTTTGTCTCCGTGTGTGTGTGTGTCTGTCTGTCTCTCCGTGTGTGTGTGTCTGTCTGTCTGTGTGTGTCTGTCTGTGTGTCTGTCTCCGTGTGAGTGTCTGTCCGTGTGTGTGTGTGCCTGTTTCCTGGAGTGTGTGCCTGTCTGTGTGTGTGTGTCTGTCTGTCTGTCTGTCTGTGTGAGTGTCTGTCTCCGGGTGTGTGTGTGTGTCTGTCTGTCTGTGTGTCTGTGTCTGTCTCTGTGCATGTGTGTGTCTGTCTCTATGTATGTGTGTGTATGTCTGTCTCTGTGAGCATGTGTCTCTGTATGTGTGTGTGTCTGTGAGTGTGTCTGTCTCTGTGGGTGTGTCTGTATCTGTGTGTGTCTGTCTCTGTGGGTGTGTCTGTATCTGTGTGTGTCTCTGTGTGCATGTGTGTGTGTGTGTGTGTGTGTGTGTGTGTGTGTCTGAATGTGTGTGTGTATGTCTCTGTATGAGTGTGTATGTCTGTATCTGAGTGTGTGTGTGTGTGTAGGATGGTGTCGTTGGAAGTGTTTGCTGCCATACCAGTTGTCCTTATGAACCACCACTATCATCATCATCACTACCATCATCACCACCACCACCACTGTCACCATCATCATCACCTCCACCACCACTGTCACCACCACCATCATTTAACATTTGTTTTCCCTAGTAATAAAGGATTGGATGGTTCTTCTGAGACCAAGTCAGAATCTCAAGCAGAGTTACTGACCAGATGGGGCCCAAGGAAGGATGAAGGGCAGCTGCATCTTATATTCTCAAACCAATATAAAAGTCATCTTTTATCACTTAGCTAAGAGTAAGGGCAGTCAGTGTACACAAGGTTTTATATTTTTTCAGGGCCCCTGAGTTTGGTAGCAGAGAGGGGAACTAATCCTCAAACCTGCTGACCTAAATACTTGCAACTAAGAGCCAGGTGGTGGTGTTAAACCTTTTGGTTCTAACAAACATAAGAGTTCATTGGTAGGATGGTAGCCGTGTTGGTAGGATGGTAGCTGTGATGGTGGCTGTGTTGGTAGGATGGTAGCTGTGATGGTGGCTGTGTTGGTAGGATGGTAGCTGTGTTGGTAGGATGGTAGCTGTGATGGTGGCTGTGTTTGTAGGATGGTAGCTGTGATGGTCGCTGTGTTGGTAGGATGGTAGATGTGATGGTGGCTGTGTTGGTAGGATGGTAGCTGTGATGGTGGCTGTGTTGGTAGGATGGTAGCTGTGATGGTGGCTGTGTTGGTAGGATGGTAGCTGTGATGGTGGCTGTGTTGGTAGGATGGTAGCTGTGATGGTAGGATGGTAGCTGTGATGGAGCTTATTGGTAGGATGGTAGCTGTGTTGGAGCTCATTGGTAAGATGGTAGCTGTGATGGTGGCTGTGTTGGTAGGATGGTAGCTGTGTTGGAGTTCATTGTTAGGATGGTAGCTGTGATGGTGGCTGTGTTGGTAGGATGGTAGCTGTGTTGGAGCTCATTGGTAGGATGGTAGCTGTGTTGGAGCTCATTGGTAGGATGGTAGCTGTGTTGAAGCTCATTGGTAGGATGGTAGCTGTGTTGGAGCTTATTGGTAGGATGGTAGCTGTGTTGGAGCTCATTGGTAGGATGGTAGCTGTGTTGGAGCTTATTGGTAGGATGGTAGCTGTGTTGGAGCTCATTGGTAGGATGGTAGCTGTGTTGGAGCTTATTAGTAGGATGGTAGCTGTGTTGGAGCTCATTGGTAGGATGGAAGCTGTGTTGGAGCTCATTGGTAGGATGGTAGCTGTGTTGGAGCTTATTGGTAGGATGGTAGCTGTGTTGGAGCTCATTGGTAGGATGGTAGCTGTGTTGGAGCTTATTAGTAGGATAGTAGCTGTGTTGGAGCTCATTGGTAGGATGGAAGCTGTGTTGGAGCTCATTGGTAGGATGGTAGCTGTGATGGTGGCTGTGTTGGTAGGATGGTAGCTGTGTTGAAGCTCATTGGTAGGATGGTAGCTGTGTTGGAGCTCATTGGTAGGATGGTAGCTGTGTTGGAGCTTATTGGTAGGATGGTAGCTGTGTTGGAGCTCATTGGTAGGATGGTAGCTGTGTTGAAGCTCATTGGTAGGATGGTAGCTGTGTTGGAGCTCATTGGTAGGATGGTAGCTGTGTTGGAGCTCATTGTTAGGATGGTAGCTGTGTTGGAGCTCATTGGTAGGATGGTAGCTGTGTTGGAGCTCATTGGTAGGATGGTAGCTGTGTTGGAGCTCATTGTTAGGATGGTAGCTGTGTTGGAGCTTATTGTTAGGATGGTAGCTGTGATGGTGGCTGTGTTGGTAGGATGGTAGCTGTGATGGAGCTTATTGGTAGGATGGTAGCTGTGATGGTGGCTGTGTTGGTAGGATGGTAGCTGTGTTGGAGCTTATTGGTAGGATGGTAGCTGTGTTGGAGCTTATTGGTAGGATGGTAGCTGTGTTGGAACTCATTGGTAGGATGGTAGCTGTGTTGGAGCTTATTAGTAGGATAGTAGCTGTGTTGGAGCTCATTGGTAGGATGGAAGCTGTGTTGGAGCTCATTGGTAGGATGGTAGCTGTGATGGTGGCTGTGTTGGTAGGATGGTAGCTGTGTTGAAGCTCATTGGTAGGATGGTAGCTGTGTTGGAGCTCATTGGTAGGATGGTAGCTGTGTTGGAGCTTATTGGTAGGATGGTAGCTGTGTTGGAGCTCATTGGTAGGATGGTAGCTGTGTTGAAGCTCATTGGTAGGATGGTAGCTGTGTTGGAGCTCATTGGTAGGATGGTAGCTGTGTTGGAGCTCATTGTTAGGATGGTAGCTGTGTTGGAGCTCATTGGTAGGATGGTAGCTGTGTTGGAGCTCATTGGTAGGATGGTAGCTGTGTTGGAGCTCATTGTTAGGATGGTAGCTGTGTTGGAGCTTATTGTTAGGATGGTAGCTGTGATGGTGGCTGTGTTGGTAGGATGGTAGCTGTGATGGAGCTTATTGGTAGGATGGTAGCTGTGATGGTGGCTGTGTTGGTAGGATGGTAGCTGTGTTGGAGCTTATTGGTAGGATGGTAGCTGTGTTGGAGCTCATTGTTAGGATGGTAGCTGTGTTGGAGCTTATTGGTAGGATGGTAGCTGTGATGGTGGCTGTGTTGGTAGGATGGTAGCTGTGATGGTGGCTGTGTTGGTAGGATGGTAGCTGTGATGGAGCTTATTGGTAGGATGGTAGCTGTGATGGTGGCTGTGTTGGTAGGATGGTAGCTGTGTTGGAGCTCATTGTTAGGATGGTAGCTGTGATGGAGCTTATTGGTAGGATGGTAGCTGTGATGGTGGCTGTGTTGGTAGGATGGTATCTGTGTTGGAGCTTATTGGTAGGATGGTAGCTGTGATGGTGGCTGTGTTGGTAGGATGGTAGCTGTGATGGTGGCTGTGTTGGTAGGATGGTAGCTGTGTTGGAGCTCATTGGTAGGATGGTAGCTGTGTTGGAGCTCATTGGTAGGATGGTAGCTGTGATAGTGGCTGTGTTGGTAGGATGGTAGCTGTGTTGGAGCTCATTGGTAGGATGGTAGCTGTGTTGGAGCTCATTGGTAGGATGGTAGCTGTGTTGGAGCTCATTGGTAGGATGGTAGCTGTGTTGGAGCTCATTGGTAGGATGGTAGCTGTGTTGAAGCTCATTGGTAGGATGGTAGCTGTGTTGGGGCTCATTGGTAGGATGGTAGCTGTGTTGGAGCTCATTGGTAGGATGGTAGCTGTGTTGAAGCTCATTGGTAGGATGGTAGCTGTGATGGTGGCTGTGTTGGTAGGATGGTAGCTGTGTTGGAGCTCATTGGTAGGATGGTAGCTGTGTTGGAGCTCATTGGTAGGATGGTAGCTGTGTTGGAGCTCATTGGTAGGATGGTAGCTGTGTTGAAGCTCATTGGTAGGATGGTAGCTGTGTTGGGGCTCATTGGTAGGATGGTAGCTGTGTTGGAGCTTATTGGTAGGATGGTAGCTGTGTTGGAGCTCATTGGTAGGATGGTAGCTGTGTTGAAGCTCATTGGTAGGATGGTAGCTGTGTTGAAGCTCATTGGTAGGATGGTAGCTGTGTTGGGGCTCATTGGTAGGATGGTAGCTGTGTTGGAGCTTATTGGTAGGATGGTAGCTGTGTTGGAGCTTATTGGTAGGATGGTAGCTGTGTTGGAGCTCATTGGTAGGATGGTAGCTGTGTTGGAGCTTATTGGTAGGATGGTAGCTGTGTTGGAGCTCATTGGTAGGATGGTAGCTGTGTTGGGGCTCATTGGTAGGATGGTAGCTGTGTTGGAGCTTATTGGTAGGATGGTAGCTGTGTTGAAGCTCATTGGTAGGATGGTAGCTGTGTTGGGGCTCATTGGTAGGATGGTAGCTGTGTTGGAGCTTATTGGTAGGATGGTAGCTGTGTTGGAGCTCATTGGTAGGATGGTAGCTGTGTTGAAGCTCATTGGTAGGATGGTAGCTGTGTTGAAGCTCATTGGTAGGATGGTAGCTGTGTTGGGGCTCATTGGTAGGATGGTAGCTGTGTTGGAGCTTATTGGTAGGATGGTAGCTGTGTTGGAGCTCATTGGTAGGATGGTAGCTGTGTTGGAGCTGGATTGTAGTTGTAATATAAGGACCCCAGATTTATCCGATGCAGCTTCTCATTGGTTCTAAGGATTATATTAAGGGTATACATGTCTGTGGAATACTCAGCCACATACATTATAGCACAACAGGAGTATGTTGTGTTGTTTATGGAATAATTGGAAATACTTATTTGTAGAAACAGAACTCCTTTTGGTTAGTATTGATACACATATACACACTTGAGACACAACTAGATACACATACACACATATTCAGACAAAGTCACACACACACAAAGAGACACACATCTAGACACACACAATCACACATTTGAGACACACACAGACACATCTACACACACACACACAATGGTGAACCATGTGGTGGACATGGTTCACCATTGTGTGTGTGTGTAGATGTGTCTGTGTGTGTCTCAAATGTGTGATTGTGTGTGTCTAGATGTGTGACTTTGTCTGAATATGTGTGTATGTGTATCTAGATGTGTCTCAAGTGTGTATATGTGTATCAATACTAACCAAAAGGAGTTTTGTTTAATTTCTTCATGATTTGAATACTTACATAGACACACTCTCTCCAACACACACACATACACATGCACTTACATACTTTCTCATACACACACACATATGTCTGTCTTGCTGCAACATACACACTTCTACATTGCTCTAACATATATTACATTAGTTTGTAAACACACATATACACACAACTAACCTTTCACCCTATTGATGAGGGGTGGGTGGCTACTAAAGGTGTGTGAATAGAGACACATTAATAACCTTTGAACATTCCCTCTGTAGAGCAGGGGGAGATGGGCTGGGGTCAGTGAAGTAGAAATAAGAGTGAGGTGTGTGTATGTGTATATGTATGTGTATGTGTAATATGACACAAGGGATTTTTAATCTTTATTGCCCTTTCTCTGACCAAAATGATTTTTAAAGTGCAAATAATGGCAAATTTTGGCCACCCCCAACCTTGCCCACCCTTAACCCTTCCCAACCTCAACTTAGTCACTTCCAACACTACCCACCCTCAACTTAGCTACCCTTAACACTACCCACCCTCAACCCTACCCACACATAACACTTCCCACCCTCAACCCTACCCACAATTAACACTACCCACCCTCAACCATACCAACCCTCAACCCTACCCACCCTCAACCTTACCCACCCTCGACCCTACCCACCCTCACCCTTCCCACCCTCATTATCATTCTTCCTTCTTTTCCTTTGATGTAGGGAACAGAGTTTGCATTTCGATAAATTAACTCATCATCACCATGAACATCACCACCACCACCACCACCATCACCATGAACATCACCACCATCATAATTACCATCACCACCACCACCACCACCACCATCATCACCATGAACATCACCACCACCATCATCACCATGAACATCACCACCATCATAATTACCATCACCACCACCACCATCATCACCATGAACATCACCACCACCACCATCATCACCATCACCGCCACCTCCATCACCATTACCACCATCACCACCATGAACAGCAACACCACCACCATCATCATCACCACCAACACTACCACCATCATCACCATTACCACCATCATTACCATCACCAACACCACCTTCATCACCATTACCACCAACATCACCATCACAACTACTATTGTCACCACCACCCCCATCATCACCGCCACCACATACCTCCCTCCCATCATCACCGCCACCATCAACATCATCAATACCATCACCATCACCACATATACCACCACCATCATCACCAACACCACAACCACCATTACCACCACCACCACATACACAACCACTATCATCATCATGGTTATCTTCACTAACACTATCATTATTGCCATAGTAACCATTATCCTTATCACTATCATCATAACCCCACCTACGCATGACTTATACTACAGTGTTGAGTTAATAATAGAGTTACGGCCCTTGCCATTCTGAGTTCAAATCCCGCCAAGGTTAACTTTGCCTTTCATCCTTACGGGGTCGTTAAAATAAAGTACCAGTAATGCACTGGGTAATTGCTGGCCTTGTTCCCAAAGTAGAAACAATATTATGAGAGGGGTGGTAGGAGGTGAGAAACAAGGAAGGATTAACCAAATGTTACTCCAATATTTCCTTAAAATCTTCCTTAAAATGAGGAACCTTAAATATGGACCTAACATAAGACGAGTACCAGATAGGATGGTCATGGTGGAAACCTCAGTTAACTAACTAAAGTTGTAGGTGTTCTTCAGTTTCTCTAATCTCAATAGATTCTTAGTTGTACGGGACGCTAACAAAGATGCTTTTTGTAAGGGAACTTCCTGTTGTGCTTTTCTCGGTCTTTCCCAATGAAAACCTGCCATTGTTTGTCTTCTCTTGATATTGGGGTTCAAACCAGTTTTTTTTTCTGATTGAATCGTTTACATAAGTTGCTAATAAAAGTCTGATTCAGAGGCATTTTTTTTTTTCATTTTGCTTTTCTGGTGTTGCTTAGTTCTCCCAGTCATCTTTGATTAACCCTTTAGCATTTAAAATGGCAATATCTGGCCAGAATTCTCTCACCTCTTTCTTTTTAAACTGGCTGTAACCAGCTACTCATACTGATGTTAAGGTATTGTTCTCAAAATAAGTAATATCAAAATCTTGTAGATACAATATTATGTGAGGTAAAGCCTTTACTATGAAAATATAATAGCAAATATAAAGTAATGTGAATACTAAAGGGTTAAACAGACCTATGGTTTAAAAAGCCAGGAAATGAGCAGAATTGTTTGAGTGTTTGATTAAATGTCTTGCAGTATTTGTTCAGCCTCTGTGCTCTGAGGTCAACTCGGCCTTCCTTATATTAAATATACTACTGATCAAAGCCCGTGGATTGATGGGATTGTAAGAGCTTCCAACATGATGTTTTGCTGTATATTTTTCATTCTTTGCACTGAAGTGAAGATGTATCAACCCTAACCCTTAGACAACATTGGTGGCATGGAAAAGTGAGACTTGCATGCACCATGCCTTATTGGTCTATACCTTGAAGAACTTTCTAGGTGCAGGTCTTTGGCCTTATGAGACAGAGGCTCTCAGAATTTCAGAATTTGTGTTTACCTGTGATGAAGGTGGGAGTGTGTTTTGTGAGGGACTTTTTACTTCCGCTTTTTCCAATGTTTCTCAATGAAAATCTTTTAGAATTCATGTTTCCCTGTGAAGACATTTAAATTCAAACCTGTTTTTCTTACTCAAACCAGCTGGCTTTTCAGACCACCAGTATGGCCTTGTTCCCTTGACACACATAATGAATCATTGACACACAATTTAAGCTTAATTCTTCTATAGTTATGTTCTCACCTATTGCACACACACAATACATCTCTGATTCTCTCTCTATACATATATATCTCCTTCCCACTTATTCTCTCTGGGCTGGAGGGTTCTGTAAGAATCATCTAGTTTCTTGAAACCTTTGCTAATGGAATAATTATATTGTGTTGTTTATTATGTAATTAAATATATATATATTGTTTATTATCTAATTATATATATGTGTGTGTATATATATATATATATATATATATATATATACTTTCTGACACTTCTTTCTGTCTCTCTGTATTTTGTTTTGTCTTCCCCCTCCCTCCTCTATTCTCTTGTTCTACCCACATTCACAAACACTAGTCTTCACACACTATGTATGTTTTATATATATATATATATATGCCTGCACACGAACATCAATGTTACATGGCAGTGAGTCATGGGCATTGTGTGCAGAGGATCTGCGCAGACTGGAGAGGAACGAAGCTTGCATGCTCCGCTGGATGTGTAATAGTAATATACGTGAACGGCAAAGCATAAATGAACCAAGTGAGAAATTAGGAATAAGAGGGATCAGATGCTGTTTACTCGAGAGAAGACTACGTTGGTATGGTCATGTGATGCGCATGAAAGACGACAGCTGTATAACAAAGTGCAGGGTGATCAAGATAGATGGAAGTTTCGGAGTAGACAGACCCAGAAAAACCTGGGACGATTTGATAAATTCCGACCCTACACACTTACACCTCTCCAAGACATTGTCACTAAATAAATGAGGTCGTGTAGGTGTCACAACAAAAAAACCACACAGTCCATGCTGTAATGTGGCCGTGTAGGTAACACGGTAAAAACCTCCCAGTCCACACTGTAAACGTGGTTGGTGTTAGGAAGGGCATCCAGCCGTAGAAAACCTGCCAGATAGTCCTATACGAGCAAGACAACCAATCTTGCCTCACGTGGGACAATTCCCGTCTAAACCCATGCTAGCGTGGAAGATAGACATTAAACGATGATGATGATGATAAATATACATACACACATCACGCACACACATACATATATATATATATATATATATATATATATATATATATATAAATAAATATATATATAATATATATATATATAGATATATATACATATATATATATATATATATAAATAAATATATATATAATATATATATATATAGATATATATACATATATATATATATATATATATATATATATATATATATATATATATCATCATCATCATCATCATCATCAACGTTTAACGTCCGTGTTCCATGCTTGCATGGGTTTGGACGGGGGTAGTCCCACTTGAGGCAAGAGTGACTGTCTTGCTCGCATAGGACTGTCTGGCAGGTTTTCTACAGTTGGATGCCCTTCCTAACACCAACCACATTTACAGTGTGGGTCTGGGAGGTTTTTACCGTGTTGCCTACACGGCCACATTACAGCGTGGACTGTGTGTTTTTTTGTCGTGACACCTACACAATCTCATTTGTTTCGGCCTGGATGGCGCGGCACCAACATAACTTTACATAGAACGGGGTGGTGTGGATGGGGTGGTGGTGGTGGGACGGGGTGTATTTTGTTAGAGATGCCTACTGGCTGGAGTAGGTTTTACTATATATTTAGGTAAGGCGGGTTTTCTCTGTTACTGAGTACCGCCAAAGGTCTCGGTCCAGTGACATTGTCTTGGAGAGGTGTAAGTGTGTGATGTCGGAGTTTATCAGCTTGTCCCAGGTTTTTCTAGGTCTGCCTATTCCGTGACTACCGTCTATCTTTATTGCCCTGCACTTTGTTATACAGCTATCGACTTTCATGCGCATCACGTGTCCATACCAACGTAGCCTTCTCTCGAGTAAACAACATCTGATCCCTCTTATCTCTAATTTTTTCCTTAGTTCGTTTATGCTTTGCCGTTCACGTATATTACTGTTACACATCCAGCGGAGCATGCAAGCTTCGTTCCTCTCTAGTCTGCGTATATCCTCTGCACACAATGCCCAGGTCTCACTGCCATTCAACATTGCTGTTCGTATGCAGGCATCGTACAACCTGCCTTTCATTTTTAGGGAGAACCCTTTAGCAGCTAATAGTGGTATAAGCTCTCTGAACTTTTTCCAACCAGTTCTGACTCTAGCTACAGTACTTTCAGAGCACCCTCCCCCACTGCTGATTTTATCGCCCAGGTAACGGAAGCTGTCCACTATTTCTATAGAACCCTCTGCGCAATTGAAAGAGCTAGTATTTTCTGTTACTGAGTACCGCCAAAGGTCTCGGTCCAGTGACATTGTCTTGGAGAGGTGTAAGTGTGTGATGTCTGAGTTTATCAGCTTGTCCCAGATTTTTCTAGGTCTGCCTATTCCATGACTACCGTCTATCTTTATTGCCCTGCACTTTGTTATACAGCTATCGACTTTCATGCGCATCACGTGTCCATACCAACGTAGCCTTCTCTCGAGTAAACAACATCTGATCCCTCTTATCTCTAATTTTTTCCTTAGTTCGTTTATGCTTTGCCGTTCACGTATATTACTGTTACACATCCAGCGGAGCATGCAAGCTTCGTTCCTCTCTAGTCTGCGTATATCCTCTGCACACAATGCCCAGGTCTCACTGCCATGCAACATTGCTGTTCGTATGCAGGCATCGTACAACCTGCCTTTCATTTTTAGGGAGAACCCTTTAGCAGCTAATAGTGGTATAAGCTCTCTGAACTTTTTCCAACCAGTTCTGACTCTAGCTACAGTACTTTCAGAGCACCCTCCCCCACTGCTGATTTTATCGCCCAGGTAACGGAAGCTGTCCACTATTTCTATAGAACCCTCTGCGCAATTGAAAGAGCTAGTATTTTGTGGGCACTTGCTGCTACTTATTGCACCAGAACACCGGCCACATGTAAAATCTATGTTCTTAGTTAGCTTACCTGTGATCCCACTACATCTTTTATGCACCCATACTTTGCATTTAGGACATAAAATGGAGTTTCTACCTACGCCTTTCCTACACACCGAGCACGACTATTTCCCAGAAGGGACTGCCGCCTTGTTTTCTTTCCTACAAACTAGAACTTTGGTCTTAGCCAGGTTAATTTTAAGTCCTTTTGACTCTAGGCCGTGCTTCCATGTTTGGAATTTCTTCTCTAGCTCGGCCATTGATTCCGCTATGAGTGTCAGGTCGTCTGCGTATAGGAGTTCCCATGGGCAGCCTGTCTTGAACTCCTCTGTTATAGCCCGAAGGGCAATAATAAATAGTAGCGGGCTGAGAACAGAGCCCTGATGGACGCCAACTTTTACGCTAAACTCTTCACTATATTCGTTATTAATTCTAACCTTGCTGACTGTTTCTTTATACATGGCTTGTATCGCCCTCACAAGCCATTCGTCAACGCCTAGTTTTCTAAGAGCCCATCAGATAATGGAGCGGGGGACTCTGTCGAAGGCTTTCTCCAAGTCGACAAAAGCTAAGTAGAGGGGTTTACCTTTAGCTAGGTACTTCTCCTGTAGTTGTCGTACTATGAAAAGAGCGTCTGTGGTACTTTTGCCTGACACAAACCCGAACTGCATTTCATCTAGGTCAATTCTCTCTCTGATTAGTTGCGCTATTACTTTTTCCGTGACCTTCATGACCTGGTCGATTAATTTAATGCCTCTATAGTTACTCCTATCTAGGGCGTCTCCTTTACCCTTATAACAGTTAACGATGATGCTGCTATGCCAGTCCTTCGGAACAACCCCATTCTGTACGACTTGGTTAACTATGCGGGTGACCATGGTGTGTCCCACCGTGCCAGATGCCTTCAGCATCTCAGCAACTATTTCCGAAGGCCCAGCCGCCTTACCCGTCTTCATATCCTTGATTGCCTTACTTATTATACTCCCCTCGACTAACACTGCTGGTCCCTCTATTGGGTCGATATGGGGGAGACTGTCTTTTTCCCATTTATTCTCCTCATTTAGTAGCCTTTCATAGTGACACTTCCAAGCTACCTTCTTATCAGTGTCGGTGATGGCAAGTATGCCATCATCGTTAAGTACACACTTCTCCCCGACAATATCACGGTTTTCCTTGACGCATTGCCTAGCAATCCTGAACACCTCACGTTTTTGGTCATCGCGTTGTAGAACATGCTTGAACTTTCTTTCCTCAGCTTCCCTTCTTGCTAAGTACACTTCTCTCCTAGCTTCCCTCCTGGCCACTTGATAGTCTACTCTACTTCCCCCATCCCGCCATACTTTCCATATATATATATATAATCATTTAACGTTCATTTTACAAGCTAGCATGGGTTAGACGGGTTGTCCCATTAAAGGTAAGTTGGGTCAGATGGTCTCATATAGAACTGTTTCTGGCTAGGTTTCTACTGCTGGATGCCCTTCTTTAAACCAACCACATTTTCAGTGGGTGCTATTTGTCGTGCCACCTACATAACCACTTTACAGTGTCAGCTGGGTGCTTTTATATGTGTATATATATATATATGTATGGAGGCACATGGCTTAGTGGTTAGAGCATTGGCCTTGCAATCGAAAGGTTGTGAGTTCAATTCTCAGACCGGGTGATGTGTTGTTTCCTTGAGCAAGACACTTTATTTCACATTGCTCCAGTTTACTCAGCTGTAGAAATGAGATGATAGGGACTGGGGTCCCTATCATTCCACTGCAAAGTGGTCGTGGAGGTGCCATGGCAAAAAAGCACCCAGCACTCACTGTAAATGAGGTTGGTGTTAGGAAGGGCATCCAGCTGTAGAAATCAAGCCAGAATCAGTTCCCGTCCCATCCTTGCAAGCAGGGAAACAGCAGACGTAAAATGATGATGATGATATTTATATATATAGAATAAGAAAATGCGAAGTAGTTTCAGATGTTAAAGTCCTTTAATGATAATGCTGCGATACATATTTCAATAACAACAGTGGCCACACTCTTCGGTGCACCCAGTGCCATGACATCAACAAGGGAACGGACAAGGTGGATATTCTTGAATCCTTCGCCTGTTCCCTTGTGTGTTTATATATATATATATACACTGTGATGAGTGTCGTTACTCCTGTACAGGATCATCAGAACAAGCTGGCTGATCCTGTCAGTAAATAGTTGACACTCCTGAGTAACATTACTTAGCCATAATGAAGAATATCTAAACTATACTTTGTTGTCAATATCATACATTTAACAATCTATTGTGAGGGTGAGGTGCTGGTGTTAAACTGGGTGGGTGAGGTTGTGGTGGTGTTAAACTGGGTGGTAGACTTAGGGTGAGGTGCTGGTGGTGTTAAACTGGGGGGGGGGGGTAGACTTAGGGCGTGGTGGTGATGTTAAACTGGGTGGTAGACTTAGGGTGAGGTGCTGGTGTTAAACTGGGTGGTAGATTGAAGGTGGATGGATATTCAAGGTTTGGACCATATATATATATATTACTAAACGTCTGTGGTTGCTTGCTTGTCTGTAATGTAAAACAGCCAAAAGGGCGCATAATGGAAAAATACTTTGAAAGGAAGTTGACCCTGAAATGGGAAAACAAATGGAATAAAACAAGTTTCGCATAAATAGGACCACGGGTTCCCGAGATATGGGTTTTTTCTGGTTACCTTCATAAACAGAGAGAGACATAGCGAGAGGAGACAGAGAGCTGGTGGTGGTGTTGTGTGTATATATATATATATATATATATATATATATGTGTGTGTGTGTTTGTGACCAGTGTGTATAGATCACAGACACATACATATATATATGTATACAAACACACGCATTTATATATATACAGACACACACGTATATATATATATATGGGCCTTCCAGTTTCATTTCACATTATATACATGTCTGTGTATATTTTAATTATTTAAAAATTATTTTTAAGTAAACATGATTTGAAGTGAACGTAACCCAACGGGTCATGGGTGGTCTAGTATATATATATATCATCATCATTTTACGTCTGCTTTTCCCTGCTTTCTCTCTAAAAATGAAAGGCAGATTGTATGATGCTTGTATACGAACAACAATGTTACATGGCAGTGAGACATGGGCATTGTGTGCAAAGGAACTGCGCAGACTGGAAAGGAAGGAAGCCTGCCTGCTCCGTTGGATGTGTAATAGTAATATACATGAACAGCAAAACATAAACGAACTGAGAAATTAGGAATAAGAGGGATCAGATGCTGTTTACTTGAGAGAAGATTACGTTGGTATGGTCATGTGATGCGCATGAAAGATGACAGCTGTGTAAAAGAGTGCAGGGCGATCAAAATTGATGGAAGTTACGGAGTAGGTATACCCAGAAAAACCTGGAACGTCATGATAAAATCCGACCTTGCTCACTGAGACCTCCTCATTGGATCGAGATCTTTGGCGCCACACAGTAATACAGAAGACCCACCTTCCCTACAAACAAAGTTAACATACAGTCAGTAGGTCCCTCTTAACCAAATATACACTCCACCCCACTACCCCTACTCCATCCTCCCACTTCCACCAGCACCACCCTTTCTCTGTTGGTACCACAATATCCAGTCCAAACTAAAGTGGTCATGTAGGTATCACGACAAGTAACACAGTTCACACTGTAAAGTGGTCGTGTAGGAGACATGGTAAAAAGGCACCCAGTCCACACTGTAAATGTGGTTGGCGTTAGGAAAGGCATCCAGCCGTAGAAAACCTGCCAGATACAGTCCTATACGAGTGAGACACGGTCGCCCAACCAATCTTGCCTCAAGTGGGACAACTCCCGTCTAACCCATGCTAGTGTGGAAGATGGACATTAAACAATGATGATGATGATATAGTGTAGGTAATTCAGTGAATTAATGGGGTGGTACCAAAACAAGCACTCTATGCACAGGCAGAGTATATATATTAGAAAAAAAATGAAGAAGATTTGTTTAGATGTGTAAGATTTTTTTTATTGTGTATCGACCAGCCTGAAGACAGGTCCATAACTCCTCTGTGTGACCCTGAGCCAATCCTCTGTGGAATACGCGTAACAGGTCGATCATCATCATCATCATCATTTTACGTCCGCTTTTCCCTGCTTGCAAGGGTGGGACGGGTCTTATTCAGCACAGCATCTCTCCACTCGTCACGGTCCCTCGTCATCTCCACCGTGAGCTTCAATGATCTGAGGTCTGTTCTCACCACCTCCGCCCATGTTTTTCGTGGTCTACCTCTACTACGTCTTCCTTCAACTGGCATTTCCTGGCACTTCTTCACCCATCGGTCATCCTCCATGCGCATCACGTCCATACCACCTCAGTCTCCTCTCCCGTACACTACATTCTATCCCCCTCAGACACAGTTTCTCTCTCAACACATTTATGCTGGGTCGTTCACGCACATTTACACTGCACATCCAATGGAGCATGCTTGCCTCATTTCTCACCAGCCGTCGCATATCCTCTGCGGTTGCTGCCCATGTCTCACTACCATGCAGCATCGCGCTCCTCACACAGGCATCATACAACCGGCCTTTCGTACGCAGGGAGAAACCCTTCTTCGTCAACAGAGGAAGCAGCTCCCTAAACTTCTTCCAACCCGTCCTTATTCTAGATACTATGGCCTCGGAACACCCTCCTCCCATGCTAATCTGATCTCCTAGGTACCGGAAGCTATCCACCACTTCTATAGCGCCCTCTCGCATTTGAAAAATGTGTCTATCAGTGCGACTTCTACTGTCTAATTTCCCTGTACATCTACTGCATACATATTTCTCCCTACCTGTTAGTTTGCCTGCTATCCCGCTACATCTCTTGTGTACCCAGGATCTGCATTATGTGCATTTTATAGAATTTATGCCAGTTCCTTTTCTGCATATCGAACATGGCCATTTCCCTGACGGAATCAGGGTTTTGTCCTCTTTTCTACTCATCAACACTTTTGTCTTAGCTAGATTTACTCTCAGTCCTCTTGCTTCCAACTGCTGTTTCCATAGCCGGAATTTATTCTCTAGCTCCTCTACTGATTCTGCTATAAGAGCCAGATCGTCAGCATAGAGAAGTTCCCATGGACAGCCAGTCTTAAACTCCTCTGTTATGGCTTGGAGGACTATAATGAACAAGAGCGGGCTGAGGACCGAACCCTGATGTACTCCTACTTGTATCTGGAATTCCTCACTAAACTCCATTCCTTCCCTGACTTTACTGAGAGTACCTCTGTACAAAGTTTGCACTGTCCTCACAAGCCATTCCTCAACACCTAGCTTCCTTAGGGACCACCAGATGACAGATCGGGGCACCCTATCAAAGGCCTTCTCTAGGTCAACAAAGGCTAAGTATAGTGGGTTATTCTTCTCTAAGAACCTCTCTTGCATTTGTCTCACCAAGAAGAGGGCATCTGTTGTACTCTTCCCAGGCACAAAACCAAACTGCATCTCATCTAGTTTGACCCTTTCTCTAATTAGTTGTGCTAAAATCCTTTCTGCCACTTTCATAACCTGATCTATCAGTTTTATACCCCTATAATTGCTCCTCTCCAAAGCATCCCCTTTACCTTTGTAGCAATTTATGAGAATACTGCTGCACCAGTCTTTGGGTATGACACCACCATATATAGCCTGATTGATGATGCGTGCAACCAGTTTAGTGCCTACGTCCCCTGATGCCTTCAGCATCTCAGCAACTATTCCCGATGGTCCGGCCGCCTTACCATTTTTCATTTCCCTAATCGCCTCTTGGACCCTATATTCGTCAATCTCAATAGCTGGTCCCTCTGTCGGATCTACCAAGGGTAATTTCTCTCTCTCCCATTCGTTCTCCATTTTCATCAATCTCTCATAATGACATTTCCAGGCCTCCTTTTTCTGGTCATTCGTGACACTAAGTACACCGGCATCATCCCGGACACATTTATCTCCAACAACATCGATACGCAATAAAAATCTTATACATGTAAACAAAACTTCCTCGTTTTTTCCAATATCATCATCATCATCGTTTAATGTCCATCTTCCACGCTAGCATAAAAATATACCCATTTATAAGGAATTATGTCAGACCTAAGAAGATCCCGTATGAGGAATTAAGAGATGTTATATTTAGGATTTTGGTACAAGACAAGTCTAGCACACAACTTTAATGACACGATGTTGATAAAAAGTTTTTTTTTTTATTATCTCTTTTTTATTATCTCTTCTAAATTAAGTGGATATGTCTCAGACTGAATGTATTTCACTAAGGTTGAAGTTAAAACATAACCAGAGATAATACATGTCTATCTTATCTCTTCTTTGGGGATTAAGTATGGCACATACCAGTAATATATTGGGTATCATTATGATTGTCATTATTTAAAAAAAGGGCCGTGGATTGGCAGTATCGGTAGAGAGTCGGACACCATGCTTTGAAGCATAGTTATGTCCCTTTCTGATCTGAGTTCAAATCCCGCCGAGGTTAACTTTGCCTTTCATCCTTACAGGGTCGATAAAGTACCAGTAATGTACTGGGTAATTGCTGGCCTTGTGCCTAAAATAGAAACAATTATTTAAAAAAAGGGCGGTGGATTGGCAGTATCGGTAGAGGGTTGGACTCCATGCTTTGCAGCATAGTTACGGCCCTTTACAGTCTGAGTTCAAATCCCGCCGAGATTAACTTTGCCTTTCATCCTTAAGGGGTTGATAAAATAAAGCACCAGTAACGTACTGGGGTCGATTTAATCGACTTTCCCCTCCCCTTTAAATTACTGGCCTTGTGCCTATACTAGAAATCATTATTTAAAAATACTCTACTTTTTCCAATCTTCAACACAACTTTCCTCCACTTGTTACATTACTTCATCATCATCATCATCATCATAACCATCATCATCACCACCACCACCACCACCACCACCTCCTCCTCCTCTCTGAGGTTCAGTATGCTCTGATCCTATGTGGTCTACTGGATCAGTGCTAACCTAGGGTTCAACAGCAAGTCAACACTACATCACAGTATTAGAAAAATAACATTCCTACTAAAAGATTGCTTAATGAGAAGTGAGACCACTAAACTCTTCCCAACACACACACACAAACATACATCAACACACACAAACATACATCAACACACACACCATCACTACACATACAGTTGGTGAAGGGGTAAATTGTAGGGAGTTATTTTTACTGAATGATGTAATTTCTTGGTTTCCTATGCCCCTACCAAATGCACCTCTTTATCATGTCAGGTGTGTCACCTCCCACTATCTCGGAAGCAGGGAGGTGGTGAGGGTAGAAGAGTGAGTGATGGTTAGGGTATCTAAAATGGGAGACTGCCCTTAGTAATAGCTATGAAGGTCAAACATTAGTATGTCGGAAGTAATGATGATTGTGGTGATGATAATGGTGGTGGTGGTGGTGGTGGTGTTAGTTGTAGCAATGGTGGTGGTAGTGAAAATTGTAGCAATGATGGTGGTGGTGGTGGTAGTTGTAGCAATGATGATGATGGTGGTGGTGATAGTTGTAGCAATGATGGTGGTGGTAGTGGTGGAAGTTGTAGCAATGATGGTGATGATGATAATGGTGGTGGTGGTGTTAATGACTGGTACTGGTGATAATGATCACCGTGGTGGTGATTGTGATAATGAGGATGATGATAGTAGTGGTGGGGGAAGTGATGACAGTGGTGGGGGAAGTGATGACAGTGGTGGGAAATCTTTTCCATAATGTAAATTAACACCCTTCTATAAATTTGTGTAAACTAAAGAATCTGTGGCGTTCATGAAGCAAGGTTCTATTATAAAGATATAGAGGTGTATTACTGTCTATACTATAGATATAGAGGTGTATTACTGTCTATACTATAGATATAGAGGTGTATTACTGTCTATACTATAGATATAGAGGTGTATTACTGTCTATACTATAGATATAGAGGTGTATTACTGTCTCTACTATAGATATAGAGGTGTATTACTGTCTATACTATAGATATAGAGATGTATTACTGTCTCTACTATAGATATAGAGATGTATTACTGTCTCTACTATAGATATAGAGGTGTATTACTGTCTATACTATAGATATAGAGATGTATTACTGTCTCTACTATAGATATAGAGATGTATTACTGTCTATACTATAGATATAGAGGTGTATTACTGTCTCTACTATAGAAATAGAGATGTATTACTGTCAATACTATAGATATAGAGGTGTATTACTGTCTATACTATAGATATAGAGGTGTATTACTGTCTATACTATAGATATAGAGGTGTATTACTGTCTATACTATAGATATAGAGGTGTATTACTGTCTCTACTATAGATATAGAGATGTATTACTGTCTCTACTATAGATATAGAGATGTATTACTGTCTCTACTATAGATATAGAGGTGTATTACTGTCTCTACTATAGATATAGAGGTGTATTACTGTCTATACTATAGATATAGGTGTATTACTGTCTATACTATAGATATAGAGATGTATTACTGTCTCTACTATAGATATAGAGATGTATTACTGTCTCTACTATAGATATAGAGGTGTATTACTGTCTCTACTATAGATATAGAGGTGTATTACTGTCTCTACTATAGATATAGAGATGTATTAGTCTATACTATAGATATAGAGGTGTATTACTGTCTATACTATAGATATAGAGATGTATTACTGTCTATACTATAGATATAGAGATGTATTAGTCTATACTATAGATATAGAGGTGTATTACTGTCTCTACTATAGGTATAGAGATGTATTACTGTCTCTACTATAGATATAGAGGTGTATTACTGTCTATACTATAGATATAGAGGTGTATTACTGTCTATACTATAGATATAGAGGTGTATTACTGTCTATACTATAGATATAGAGGTGTATTACTGTCTATACTATAGATATAGAGGTGTATTACTGTCTCTACTATAGATATAGAGGTGTATTACTGTCTATACTATAGGTATAGAGATGTATTACTGTCTATACTATAGGTATAGAGATGAATTACTGTCTATACTATAGGTATAGAGGTGTATTACTGTCTCTACTATAGATATAGAGCGGTATTACTGTCTATATTATAGGTATAGAGATGTATTACTGTCTCTACTATAGATATAGAGGTGTATTACTGTCTATACTATATATATAGAGATGTATTACTGTCTATACTATAGATATAGAGATGTATTACTGTCTATACTATAGATATAGAGATGTATTAGTCTATACTATAGATATAGAGGTGTATTACTGTCTATACTATAGGTATAGAGATGTATTACTGTCTCTACTATAGATATAGAGGTGTATTACTGTCTATACTATAGATATAGAGATGTATTACTGTCTCTACTATAGATATAGAGGTGTATTACTGTCTCTACTATAGATATAGAGATGTATTACTGTCTATACTATAGATATAGAGGTGTATTACTGTCTATACTATAGATATAGAGATGTATTACTGTCTATACTATAGATATAGAGATGTATTACTGTCTCTACTTTAGATATAGAGGTGTATTACTGTCTCTACTATAGATATAGAGATGTATTACTGTCTATACTATAGGTATAGAGGTGTATTACTGTCTCTACTATAGATATAGAGGTGTATTACTCTCAATACTATAGATATAGAGGTGTATTACTGTCTATACTATAGATATAGAGATGTATTACTGTCTATACTATAGATATAGAGATGTATTACTGTCTATACTATAGATATAGAGATGTATTAGTCTATACTATAGATATAGAGGTGTATTACTGTCTCTACTATAGATATAGAGGTGTATTACTGTCTATACTATAGATATAGAGATGTATTACTGTCTATACTATAGATATAGAGATGTATTACTGTCTATACTATAGATATAGAGATGTATTACTGTCTATACTATAGATATAGAGGTGTTTTCCTGTCTATACTATAGATATTGAGGTGTATTATTGTCTCTACTATAGATATGGAGATGTATTACTGTCTACTATAGATATAGAGGTGTATTACTGTCTCTACTATAGATATAGAGGTGTATTACTGTCTATACTATAGATATAGAGATGTATTACTGTCTATACTATAGATATAGAGATGTATTACTGTCTATACTATAGATATAGAGGTGTATTACTGTCTCTACTATAGAAATAGAGATGTATTACTGTCAATACTATAGATATAGAGGTGTATTACTGTCTCTACTATAGATATAGAGGTGTATTACTGTCTATACTATAGATATAGAGGTGTATTACTGTCAATACTATAGATATAGAGGTGTATTACTGTCTCTACTATAGATATAGAGATGTATTACTGTCTATACTATAGAAATAGAGATGTATTACTGTCAATACTATAGATATAGAGGTGTATTACTGTCTCTACTATAGGTATAGAGGTGTATTACTGTATACTATAGATATAGAGGTGTATTACTGTCTCTACTATAGATATAGAGATGTATTACTGTCTCTACTATAGATATAGAGGTGTATTACTGTCTATACTATAGATATAGAGGTGTATTACTGTCTATACTATAGATATAGAGGTGTATTACTGTCTATACTATAGATATAGAGGTGTATTACTGTCTATACTATAGATATAGAGGTGTATTACTGTCTATACTATAGATATAGAGGTGTATTACTGTCTATACTATAGATATAGATGTATTACTGTCTATACTATAGATATAGAGGTGTATTACTGTCTCTACTATAGATATAGAGGTGTATTACTGTCTATACTATAGATATAGAGATGTATTACTGTCTATACTATAGATATAGAGGTGTATTACTGTCTATACTATAGATATAGAGGTGTATTACTGTCTATACTATAGATATAGAGATGTATTACTGTCTATACTATAGGTATAGCGGTGTATTACTGTCTATACTATAGATATAGAGAGGTGTATTACTGTCTATACTATAGATATAGAGGTGTATTACTGTCTATACTATAGATATAGAGGTGTATTACTGTCTATACTATAGATATAGAGGTGTATTACTGTCTCTACTATAGGTATAGAGGTGTATTACTGTCTATACTATAGATATAGAGATGTATTACTGTCTATACTATAGATATAGAGATGTATTACTGTCTATACTATAGATATAGAGATGTATTACTGTCTATACTATAGATATAGAGATGTATTACTGTCTATACTATAGATATAGAGATGTATTACAGTCTATAATATAGATATAGAGGTGTATTACTGTCTATACTATAGATATAGAGGTGTATTAATGTCTATACTATAGATATAGAGGTGTATTACTGTCTATACTATAGATATAGAGATGTATTACTGTCTATACTATAGATATAGAGATGTATTACTGTCTATAATATAGATATAGAGGTGTATTACTGTCTATACTACAGGTATAGAGGTGTATTACTGTCTCTACTATAGATATAGAGGTGTATTACTGTCTCTACTATAGATATAGAGATGTATTACTGTCTCTACTATAGATATAGAGATGTATTACTGTCTCTACGTCTCTACTATAGATATAGAGATGTATTACTGTCTATACTATAGATATAGAGATGTATTACTGTCTATACTATAGATATAGAGATGTATTACTGTCTCTACGTCTCTACTATAGATATAGAGATGTATTACTGTCTATACTATAGATATAGAGATGTATTACTGTCTATACTATAGATATAGAGATGTATTACTGTCTCTACTATAGATATAGAGGTGTATTACTGTCTATACTATAGATATAGAGGTGTATTACTCTCTATACTATAGGTATAGAGATGTATTACTGTCTATACTATAGGTATAGAGATGTATTACTGTCTCTACTATAGGTATAGAGATGTATTACTGTCTCTACTATTGATATAGTGTATTACTGTCTCTACTATAGGTATAGAGATGTATTACTGTCTCTACTATAGGTATAGAGATGTATTACTGTCTCTACTATAGATATAGAGGTGTATTACTGTCTATACTATAGATATAGAAGTGTATTACTGTCTCTACTATAGATATAGAGGTGTATTACTGTCTATACTATAGATATAGAGGTGTATTACTGTCTATACTATAGATATAGAGGTGTATTACTGTCTATACTATAGATATAGAGGTGTATTACTGTCTCTACTATAAATATAGAGGTGTATTACTGTCTATACTATAGATATAGAGATGTATTACTGTCTATACTATAGATATAGAGATGTATTACTGTCTATACTATAGATATAGAGATGTATTAGTCTATACTATAGATATAGAGGTGTATTACTGTCTCTACTATAGATATAGAGGTGTATTACTGTCTATACTATAGATATAGAGATGTATTACTGTCTATACTATAGATATAGAGATGTATTACTGTCTATACTATAGATATAGAGGTGTTTTCCTGTCTATACTATAGATATAGAGGTGTATTATTGTCTCTACTATAGATATGGAGATGTATTACTGTCTACTATAGATATAGAGGTGTATTACTGTCTCTACTATAGATATAGAGGTGTATTACTGTCTATACTATAGATATAGAGATGTATTACTGTCTATACTATAGATATAGAGATGTATTACTGTCTATACTATAGATATAGAGGTGTATTACTGTCTCTACTATAGAAATAGAGATGTATTACTGTCAATACTATAGATATAGAGGTGTATTACTGTCTCTACTATAGATATAGAGGTGTATTACTGTCTATACTATAGATATAGAGGTGTATTACTGTCAATACTATAGATATAGAGGTGTATTACTGTCTCTACTATAGATATAGAGATGTATTACTGTCTATACTATAGAAATAGAGATGTATTACTGTCAATACTATAGATATAGAGGTGTATTACTGTCTCTACTATAGATATAGAGATGTATTACTGTCTCTACTATAGGTATAGAGGTGTATTACTGTATACTATAGATATAGAGGTGTATTACTGTCTCTACTATAGATATAGAGATGTATTACTGTCTCTACTATAGATATAGAGGTGTATTACTGTCTATACTATAGATATAGAGGTGTATTACTGTCTATACTATAGATATAGAGGTGTATTACTGTCTATACTATAGATATAGAGGTGTATTACTGTCTATACTATAGATATAGAGGTGTATTACTGTCTATACTATAGATATAGAGGTGTATTACTGTCTATACTATAGATATAGATGTATTACTGTCTATACTATAGATATAGAGGTGTATTACTGTCTCTACTATAGATATAGAGGTGTATTACTGTCTATACTATAGATATAGAGATGTATTACTGTCTATACTATAGATATAGAGGTGTATTACTGTCTCTGCTATAGATATAGAGGTGTATTACTGTCTATACTATAGATATAGAGGTGTATTACTGTCTATACTATAGATATAGAGATGTATTACTGTCTATACTATAGGTATAGCGGTGTATTACTGTCTATACTATAGATATAGAGGTGTATTACTGTCTATACTATAGATATAGAGATGTATTACTGTCTATACTATAGGTATAGCGGTGTATTACTGTCTATACTATAGATATAGAGAGGTGTATTACTGTCTATACTATAGATATAGAGGTGTATTACTGTCTATACTATAGATATAGAGGTGTATTACTGTCTCTACTATAGATATAGAGGTGTATTACTGTCTATACTATAGATATAGAGGTGTATTACTGTCTCTACTATAGGTATAGAGGTGTATTACTGTCTATACTATAGATATAGAGATGTATTACTGTCTATACTATAGATATAGAGATGTATTACTGTCTATACTATAGATATAGAGATGTATTACTGTCTATACTATAGATATAGAGATGTATTACTGTCTATACTATAGATATAGAGATGTATTACAGTCTATAATATAGATATAGAGGTGTATTACTGTCTATACTATAGATATAGAGGTGTATTAATGTCTATACTATAGATATAGAGGTGTATTACTGTCTATACTATAGATATAGAGATGTATTACTGTCTATACTATAGATATAGAGATGTATTACTGTCTATAATATAGATATAGAGGTGTATTACTGTCTATACTACAGGTATAGAGGTGTATTACTGTCTCTACTATAGATATAGAGGTGTATTACTGTCTCTACTATAGATATAGAGATGTATTACTGTCTCTACTATAGATATAGAGATGTATTACTGTCTCTACTATAGATATAGAGATGTATTACTGTCTCTACTATAGATATAGAGATGTATTACTGTCTCTACGTCTCTACTATAGATATAGAGATGTATTACTGTCTATACTATAGATATAGAGATGTATTACTGTCTATACTATAGATATAGAGATGTATTACTGTCTATACTATAGATATAGAGATGTATTACTGTCTCTACTATAGATATAGAGGTGTATTACTGTCTATACTATAGATATAGAGGTGTATTACTCTCTATACTATAGGTATAGAGATGTATTACTGTCTATACTATAGGTATAGAGATGTATTACTGTCTCTACTATAGGTATAGAGATGTATTACTGTCTCTACTATTGATATAGTGTATTACTGTCTCTACTATAGGTATAGAGATGTATTACTGTCTCTACTATAGGTATAGAGATGTATTACTGTCTCTACTATAGATATAGAGGTGTATTACTGTCTATACTATAGATATAGAAGTGTATTACTGTCTCTACTATAGATATAGAGGTGTATTACTGTCTATACTATAGATATAGAGGTGTATTACTGTCTATACTATAGATATAGAGGTGTATTACTGTCTATACTATAGATATAGAGGTGTATTACTGTCTCTACTATAAATATAGAGGTGTATTACTGTCTATACTATAGATATAGAGATGTATTACTGTCTCTACTATAGATATAGAGGTGTATTACTGTCTCTACTATAGATATAGAGATGTATTACTGTCTATACTATAGATATAGAGATGTATTACTGTCTCTACTATAGATATAGAGATGTATTACTGTCTATACTATAGGTATAGAGATGTATTACTGTCTCTACTATAGATATAGAGGTGTATTGCTGTCTCTACTAACATCTCAGACATTTTTTTCACATTGATTCATTAATCCCTTCATGAGATACCATCTTAAATACATACTTGCTTTAAAATATAAGTATTCTTCCTTACGCTTGTGTTATTATTATTATAGCACAGAGTTATGTCCTTTTACGTTCTGAGTTCAAATTTCGCCGAGGTTAACTTTGCCTTTCATCCTTACGGAATCAATAAAATAAAGCACCAGTAACCTACTGGGGTCAATTTAATCAAATTTCCCCTTCCCCCCAAATTGCTTGACTTGTGCCTATTGTAGAAATCCCTATTATTATTATTAACGCCCAGGTTAACTTTGCCTTTCGTCCTTATGGGGTCGATAAAATAAAGTACCAGTAATACACTGGGATCATTGCTGGCCTTGTGTCTAAAGTAGAAACAATTATTAGTAGGGCAGCGGATTGGCAGTATCGGTAGAGCGTCGGACAACATGCTTTGCGGCATAGAGTTATATCCCTTTACATTCTGATTTCAATTCCTGCCGAGGTTAGCTTTGCCTTTCCTCTTTATGGCGTTGACAAAATAAAGTACCTGTAATACACTAGGGTTAATTTAATCAATTTTAACCTTTCCCAATATTGCTGGCGTAAATCAGAAACCATTATTATTATTAATTAGATTTTGTTTCCTAGTTATTTTAATGAGGTTTGTGTTGAAAAGGAATTAATTGATGTAATAACTTTTATGTAATCTTAATTTGTTTTACATACACACACACACATATATATACTCACACACACACACACACACACACACACATATATATATATATTGTGTGTTTGTGTGTGTGTGTTATATATATATATATATATGAATATTATAATTTCACATAGTGAAATTCCTGTAGACTGTAAGGGTGTTTCTGAAGAGGTGTTATTATACCAAATATGGTGTTGTAATATCTGAGTCCAGACCTGTAGAAAGTGGCAGCATGGAAATGGTTTTACTGAATGGAATCTATTGATTTCAGAACTATCATTATTACACAAACAAACAAAAAAAGGCTTTTGCTGTTGTATTTCATAATTAAAGGTTATTATTGTTGTTAAAGTTAGCTGACACTAAGTGTTTGTAGAAGTCTCTGTAAGCCTATTGTCCTGGCTTCACCACCACCACCACTGCTATCACCTCCACCATCAACATTACCACCACCTCCATCAACATCACTACTACCACCATTATCATCACCGCCATAACCACCACCTACATCAATATACTAACCTCCACCATCAACATTACCACCACCACCGCCACCACCACCATCAACATCACTACCACCATCAACATCACTACTACCACCAATATCATCACCACCATCAACACACCAACCATCACCATCATCACTATAAATATCACTACTACTAGCACCACCACAACCTTCTCCACCACTGCCAATATCATCATCACCTCCATCATCATGAACACCACCGCCACCACTATCATCATCACTACAATCACCTCAACCACCACCTCCATCAACATAACACCTATCACACATCACCATCCACACTACCTCCTCCATTGCTATCAATTTCACCACTGCTGACACCCCTTCATCAACATATCATCACCACTACTACCACCACCACCACCACCTCTACTGTCCACCATCACTACCACCTCTACTGTCCACCATCACTACCACCACAACTGTTCACCATCACTACCACCACTACTGTTCACCATCACTACCACCACTACTGTTCACCATCACTACCACCACTACTGTTCACCATCACTACCACCTCTACCACCACCTCTACTGTCCACCATCACTACCACCTCTACTGTTCACCACCACTACCACCACTACTGTTCACCATCACTACCACCACCTCTACTGTTCACCATCACTACCACCTCTACTGTCCACCACCTCTACCACCACTACTGTTCACCACCACTACCACCACTACTGTTCACCATCACTACCACCTCTACTGTCCACCACCACTACCACCACTACTGTTCACCATCACTACCACCTCTACTGTCCACCATCACTACCACCTCTACTGTCCACCACCACTACCACCACTACTGTTCACCATCACTACCACCACCTCTACTGTTCACCATCACTACCACCACTACTGTTCACCATCACTACCACCACTACTGTTCACCACCACTACTGTTCACCACTACCACCACCTCTACTGTCCACCATCACTACCACCACTACTGTTCACCATCACTACCACCTCTACTGTCCACCACCACTACCACCACTACTGTTCACCACCACTACCACCACTACTGTTCACCACTACCACCACCTCTACTGTTCACCATCACTACCACCACCTCTACTGTTCACCACCACTACCACCACTACTGTTCACCATCACTACCACCTCTACTGTCCACCACCACTACTGTTCACCATCACTACCACCTCTACTGTCCACCATCACTACCACCTCTACTGTCCACCACCACTACCACCACTACTGTTCACCATCACTACCACCACCTCTACTGTTCACCATCACTACCACCACTACTGTTCACCATCACTACCACCACTACTGTTCACCACCACTACTGTTCACCACTACCACCACCTCTACTGTCCACCATCACTACCACCACTACTGTTCACCATCACTACCACCTCTACTGTCCACCACCACTACTGTCCACCACCACTACCACCACTACTGTTCACCACCACTACTGTTCACCACTACCACCACCTCTACTGTTCACCATCACTACCACCACCTCTACTGTTCACCATCACTACCACCACCTCTACTGTTCACCATCACTACCACCACTACTGTTCATCACTACCACCTCTACTGTTCACCATCACTACCACCTCTACCATTCACCATCACTACCACCACTACTGTTCACCATCACCACCACCTCTACCATTCACCATCACTACCACCACCTCTACTGTTCACCATCACTACCACCACTACTGTTCACCATCACCACCACCTCTACTGTCCACCATCACTACCACCACTACTGTCCACCATCACTACCACCTCTACTGTCCACCATCACTACCACCACTACTGTTCACCATCACTACCACCACTACTGTTCACCATCACTACCACCTCTACCATTCACCATCACTACCACCTCTACTGTCCACCATCACTACCACCTCTACTGTCCACCACCACTACTGTTCATCACTACCACCTCTACTGTTCACCATCACTACCACCACTACTGTTCACCATCACCACCACCTCTACCATTCACCATCACTACCACCTCTACTGTCCACCATCACTACCACCACTACTGTTCACCATCACTACCACCACTACTGTTCATCACTACCACCTCTACTGTTCACCATCACTACCACCACTACTGTTCACCATCACCACCACCTCTACCATTCACCATCACTACCACCACCTCTACTGTTCACCATCACTACCACCACTACTGTTCACCATCACCACCACCTCTACTGTCCACCATCACTACCACCACTACTGTCCACCATCACTACCACCTCTACTGTCCACCATCACTACCACCACTACTGTTCACCATCACTACCACCTCTACCACCACCTCTACTGTCCACCATCACTACCACCTCTACTGTTCACCACCACTACCACCACTACTGTTCACCATCACTACCACCTCTACCACCACCTCTACTGTTCACCATCACTACCACCTCTACTGTCCACCACCACTACCACCTCTACTGTTCACCACCACTACCACCACTACTGTTCACCATCACTACCACCTCTACTATCCACCATCACTACCACCTCTACTGTCCACCACCACTACCACCACTACTGTTCACCATCACTACCACCTCTACTGTCCACCATCACTACCACCTCTACTGTCCACCACCACTACCACCACTACTGTTCACCACCACTACCACCACTACTGTTCACCATCACTACCACCACCTCTACTGTTCACCATCACTACCACCTCTACTGTCCACCACCACTACCACCTCTACTGTTCACCACCACTACCACCACTACTGTTCACCATCACTACCACCTCTACTATCCACCATCACTACCACCTCTACTGTCCACCACCACTACCACCACTACTGTTCACCATCACTACCACCTCTACTGTCCACCATCACTACCACCTCTACTGTCCACCACCACTACTGTTCACCACCACTACCACCACTACTGTTCACCATCACTACCACCACCTCTACTGTTCACCATCACTACCACCACTACTGTTCACCATCACTACCACCACTACTGTTCACCACCACTACTGTTCACCACTACCACCACCTCTACTGTCCACCATCACTACCACCACTACTGTTCACCATCACTACCACCTCTACTGTCCACCACCACTACTGGTCACCACCACTACCACCACTACTGTTCACCACTACCACCACCTCTACTGTTCACCATCACCACCACCACTACTGTTCACCATCACCACCACCTCTACCATTCACCATCACTACCACCACTACTGTTCACCATCACTACCACCTCTACTGTTCATCACTACCACCTCTACTGTTCACCATCACTACCACCACTACTGTTCACCATCACCACCACCTCTACCATTCACCATCACTACCACCACCTCTACTGTTCACCATCACTACCACCACTACTGTTCACCATCACCACCACCTCTACCATTCACCATCACTACCACCACCTCTACTGTTCACCATCACTACCACCACTACTGTTCACCATCACTACCACCTCTACTGTCCACCATCACTACCACCTCTACTGTCCACCATCACTACCACCACTACTGTTCACCATCACTACCACCACTACTGTTCACCACCACTACCACCACTACTGTTTACCACCACTACTGTTCACCACCACTACCACCACTACTGTTCACCACCACCTCTACTGTTCACCATCACTACCACCACTACTGTTCACCATCACCACCACCTCTACTGTTCACCATCACTACCACCACTACTGTTCACCATCACTACCACCTCTACTGTCCACCATCACTACCACCACTACTGTCCACCATCACTACCACCTCTACTGTCCACCATCACTACCACCACTACTGTTCACCATCACTACCACCTCTACTGTCCACCATCACTACCACCACTACTGTTCACCATCACTACCACCTCTACTGTTCACCATCACTACCACCACTACTGTTCACCATCACTACCACCACTACTGTTCACCATCACTACCACCACCTCTACTGTTCACCATCACTACCACCACCTCTACTGTTCACCATCACTACCACCTCTACTGTTCACCATCACTACCACCACTACTGTTCACCATCACTACCACCACCTCTACTGTTCACCATCACTACCACCACCTCTACTGTTCACCATCACTACCACCTCTACTGTTCACCATCACTACCACATCTACTGTTCACCATCACTACCACCACTACTGTTCACCATCACTACCACCTCTACTGTTCACCATCACTACCACCTCTACTGTTCACCATCACTACCACCTCTACTGTTCACCATCACCACCACCTCTACTGTCCACCATCACTACCACCTCTACTGTTCACCACCACTACCACCACTACTGTTCACCACCACTACTGTTCACCACTACCACCACCTCTACTGTTCACCATCACTACCACCTCTACTGTTCACCATCACTACCACCACTACTGTTCACCATCACCACCACCTCTACCATTCACCATCACTACCACCTCTACTGTCCACCATCACTACCACCACTACTGTTCACCATCACTACCACCACTACTGTTCATCACTACCACCTCTACTGTTCACCATCACTACCACCACTACTGTTCACCATCACCACCACCTCTACCATTCACCATCACTACCACCACCTCTACTGTTCACCATCACTACCACCACTACTGTTCACCATCACCACCACCTCTACTGTCCACCATCACTACCACCACTACTGTCCACCATCACTACCACCTCTACTGTCCACCATCACTACCACCACTACTGTTCACCATCACTACCACCACTACTGTTCACCATCACTACCACCTCTACCACCACCTCTACTGTCCACCATCACTACCACCTCTACTGTTCACCACCACTACCACCACTACTGTTCACCATCACTACCACCTCTACCACCACCTCTACTGTTCACCATCACTACCACCTCTACTGTCCACCACCACTACCACCTCTACTGTTCACCACCACTACCACCACTACTGTTCACCATCACTACCACCTCTACTATCCACCATCACTACCACCTCTACTGTCCACCACCACTACCACCACTACTGTTCACTATCACTACCACCTCTACTGTCCACCATCACTACCACCTCTACTGTCCACCACCACTACCACCACTACTGTTCACCATCACTACCACCACCTCTACTGTTCACCATCACTACCACCACTACTGTTCACCACCACTACTGTTCACCACTACCACCACCTCTACTGTCCACCATCACTACCACCACTACTGTTCACCATCACTACCACCTCTACTGTCCACCACCACTACTGTTCACCACCACTACCACCACTACTGTTCACCACTACCACCACCTCTACTGTTCACCATCACCACCACCACTACTGTTCACCATCACCACCACCTCTACCATTCACCATCACTACCACCACTACTGTTCACCATCACTACCACCTCTACTGTTCATCACTACCACCTCTACTGTTCACCATCACTACCACCACTACTGTTCACCATCACCACCACCTCTACCATTCACCATCACTACCACCACCTCTACTGTTCACCATCACTACCACCACTACTGTTCACCATCACCACCACCTCTACCATTCACCATCACTACCACCACCTATACTGTTCACCATCACTACCACCACTACTGTTCACCATCACTACCACCTCTACTGTCCACCACCACTACTGTCCACCATCACTACCACCTCTACTGTCCACCATCACTACCACCACTACTGTTCACCATCACTACCACCACTACTGTTCACCACCACTACCACCACTACTGTTTACCACCACTACTGTCCACCATCACTACCACCACTACTGTTCACCACCACTACCACCACTACTGTTCACCACCACCTCTACTGTTCACCATCACTACCACCACTACTGTTCACCATCACCACCACCTCTACTGTTCACCATCACTACCACCACTACTGTTCACCATCACTACCACCTCTACTGTCCACCATCACTACCACCACTACTGTCCACCATCACTACCACCTCTACTGTCCACCATCACTACCACCACTACTGTTCACCATCACTACCACCTCTACTGTCCACCATCACTACCACCACTACTGTTCACCATCACTACCACCTCTACTGTTCACCATCACTACCACCACTACTGTTCACCATCACTACCACCACCTCTACTGTTCACCATCACTACCACCACCTCTACTGTTCACCATCACTACCACCTCTACTGTTCACCATCACTACCACCACTACTGTTCACCATCACTACCACCACCTCTACTGTTCACCATCACTACCACCACCTCTACTGTTCACCATCACTACCACCTCTACTGTTCACCATCACTACCACCTCTACTGTTCACCATCACTACCACCACTACTGTTCACCATCACTACCACCTCTACTGTTCACCATCACTACCACCTCTACTGTTCACCATCACTACCACCTCTACTGTTCACCATCACCACCACCTCTACTGTCCACCATCACTACCACCTCTACTGTTCACCACCACTACCACCACTACTGTTCACCACCACTACCACCACTACTGTTCACCACTACCACCACCTCTACTGTTCACCATCACTACCACCTCTACTGTTCACCATCACTACCACCTCTACTGTTCACCACCACTACCACCACTACTGTTCACCATCACTACCACCACTACTGTTCACCATCACTACCACCACTACTGTTCACCACCACTACCACCACTACTGTTCACCATCACTACCACCACCTCTACTGTCCACCATCACTACCACCACTACTGTTTACCACCACTACTGTTCACCACCACTACCACCACTACTGTTCACCACCACTACCACCACTACTGTTCACCACCACTACCACCACTACTGTTCACCACCACTACCACCACTACTGTTCACCATCACTACCACCACTACTGTTCACCACCACTACCACCACTACTGTTCACCACCACTACCACCACTACTGTTCACCACCACTACTGTTCACCACCACTACCACCACTACTGTTCACCATCACTACCACCACTACTGTTCACCACCACTACCACCACTACTGTTTACCACCACTACTGTTCACCACCACTACCACCACTACTGTTCACCACCACTACCACCACTACTGTTCACCATCACCACCACCTCTACCATTCACCATCACTACCACCACTACTGTTCACCATCACTACCACCTCTACTGTTCATCACTACCACCTCTACTGTTCACCATCACTACCACCACTACTGTTCACCATCACCACCACCTCTACCATTCACCATCACTACCACCACCTCTACTGTTCACCATCACTACCACCACTACTGTTCACCATCACCACCACCTCTACCATTCACCATCACTACCACCACCTATACTGTTCACCATCACTACCACCACTACTGTTCACCATCACTACCACCTCTACTGTCCACCACCACTACTGTCCACCATCACTACCACCTCTACTGTCCACCATCACTACCACCACTACTGTTCACCATCACTACCACCACTACTGTTCACCACCACTACCACCACTACTGTTTACCACCACTACTGTCCACCATCACTACCACCACTACTGTTCACCACCACTACCACCACTACTGTTCACCACCACCTCTACTGTTCACCATCACTACCACCACTACTGTTCACCATCACCACCACCTCTACTGTTCACCATCACTACCACCACTACTGTTCACCATCACTACCACCTCTACTGTCCACCATCACTACCACCACTACTGTCCACCATCACTACCACCTCTACTGTCCACCATCACTACCACCACTACTGTTCACCATCACTACCACCTCTACTGTCCACCATCACTACCACCACTACTGTTCACCATCACTACCACCTCTACTGTTCACCATCACTACCACCACTACTGTTCACCATCACTACCACCACCTCTACTGTTCACCATCACTACCACCACCTCTACTGTTCACCATCACTACCACCTCTACTGTTCACCATCACTACCACCACTACTGTTCACCATCACTACCACCACCTCTACTGTTCACCATCACTACCACCACCTCTACTGTTCACCATCACTACCACCTCTACTGTTCACCATCACTACCACCTCTACTGTTCACCATCACTACCACCACTACTGTTCACCATCACTACCACCTCTACTGTTCACCATCACTACCACCTCTACTGTTCACCATCACTACCACCTCTACTGTTCACCATCACCACCACCTCTACTGTCCACCATCACTACCACCTCTACTGTTCACCACCACTACCACCACTACTGTTCACCACCACTACCACCACTACTGTTCACCACTACCACCACCTCTACTGTTCACCATCACTACCACCTCTACTGTTCACCATCACTACCACCTCTACTGTTCACCACCACTACCACCACTACTGTTCACCATCACTACCACCACTACTGTTCACCATCACTACCACCACTACTGTTCACCACCACTACCACCACTACTGTTCACCACCACTACCACCACTACTGTTCACCACCACTACTGTTCACCACCACTACCACCACTACTGTTCACCATCACTACCACCACTACTGTTCACCACCACTACCACCACTACTGTTCACCACCACTACCACCACTACTGTTCACCACCACTACCACCACTACTGTTCACCATCACTACCACCACTACTGTTCACCACCACTACCACCACTACTGTTTACCACCACTACTGTTCACCACCACTACCACCACTACTGTTCACCACCACTACCACCACTACTGTTCACCACCACCTCTACTGTTCACCATCACCACCACCACTACTGTTCACCATCACCACCACCACTACTGTTCACCATCACTACCACCACTACTGTTCACCATCACTACCACCACTACTGTTCACCATCACTACCACCACCTCTACTGTTCACCATCACTACCACCTCTACTGTCCACCATCACTACCACCACTACTGTTCACCATCACTACCACCACTACTGTTCACCATCACTACCACCACTACTGTTCACCACCACTACCACCTCTACTGTTCACCATCACTACCACCACCACTACTACTGTTCACCATCTCTACCACCACTACTACTGTTCACCACCACTACCACCTCTACTGTTCACCATCACTACCACCACCACTACTACTGTTCACCACCACTACCACCACCACTACTGTTCACCATCACTACCCCACCTCTACTGTTCACCACCACTACCACCACTACTGTTCACCATCACTACCACCACCACTACTACTGTTCACCACCACTACCACCACCACTACTGTTCACCATCACTACCCCACCTCTACTGTTCACCACCACTACCACCACTACTGTTCACCACCACTACCACCACTACTGTTCACCACCACTACCACCACTACTGTTCACCATCACTACCACCACCACTACCACTACCTCATCAGTCACAATATACCTTAGCTTCTATTCTGTTATATGTTCAATATTTCCAAACAGCAATACTGACCAGTCACTCTGTGATATCCCATAATCTAATGATGAAAGCGCACCATAATTTGCCTTGGTGGCCCTTGAAATATGCATAAAATAAATATGGTTTTATAAATATAGTTTCTATTTATTAATATATTGTATATATATATATATATATAATCATCATCACCGTTTTATGTCCGTTCTTCCATGCTAGCATGGGTTAGACGGGTTCTATTGTGGGCAGTGTCCAGTCACCTGACCATGCCTTGCTCATACGGGAACTGATTCTGACTTGATTTTTACAGCTGGATGCCCTTCCTAACACCAACCTCATTTACTGTGAGTGCTGGGTACTTTTTTACCATGGCGCCTACACGTCCACTTTACAGTGTGGGTTGGGTGCTTTTTTGTTGTGGCACCTCCACAACCACTTTGCAGTGGGAGGGTGTGTGGGCATATTGTCTATATGCTTCAGCTTCGGCTTGTACCCGTGGGAAGTCGGGTCTTCTGTATTACTGCACGACGTGGCTGAGTGTTTAGAGAATTAGATTCACAATCTTGAGGTTGTGAGTTCGATTCGTGGATCAGGCCATGCGTTATGTCCTTGAGCAAGGCACTTTATTTCACGTTGCTTCTTCTACCTGGAGTTGCGACTGATAGATAGTACTAACAACTGGAAAGACCAACAGCAACATTGTTTCCTCGGTCTGACAAGCTGTCGAGCCCTGACTCTCTTCTATCCCAAGTTTCGAGTACTTTGCTGAATTATGTTCTTACTAGTTTAAACTGCTATAATCCTGACCTCTCTCTCTCTCTCTCTGTGTGATCAGCATTTTACATCTATTTCCCAGGTTTGTGTGTGTGTGTATATCTGGGGATGCATTTATAAAAGTCATCTTTGATCCCTTTTAAATGTCATGTATGTATGTGTGTGTATGTACATGGGGTGTGTATGATGTATGCATATGTATCATGTGTGTATATATATGTTTTTATACTTATACTGAAATCATTTTGTGGCGTTGCCTTCAAGAGTTTAGTAAGCGCTATCAACCTCAGTATTTTATTGCACTCTATTTGTCAGACAGCTAAGTTGCAGAGAGGACATAAAGGGACATAACTAGGAAAAGATTGTTTAAGTGCAGATAGAGAAGATGAGATAGTGGTTGTTGAGAGACGTTCATAGAGTAGGTGAGGGTAGTGGTGACAGTATCATTGAGTGTAGTGGAGTGAGAAGCTGATAGTGCTAACAGTCTCTAGAATATGTATATGTATATATATATGTAGTAATATATGTATGTGTGTTTATGTATGTATGTGTATATATATATATATATGTCAACAGGTCGATGACTCAAGGATGTAAAATCACGTGTTAGGCGGAATCTTTCTCAGATGAAGGATCTGTGGTGGAGTGAGAAGGCTGGTGAGATACAAACTGCGTCAGATTCCAATAACACAAAGCTGTTGTACAGTCTCTTGCGGGAAGTTTATGGACCGTCTTCTTCTCTGGTGACACCGCTTTGCAGCAAGGATGGCAAAGAACTTCTTCGTGACTCACAAGGAATTCTACGAAGGTGGCGAGAGCACTTTGATGATCTTTTGAATCAGCCGTCTGTCGTCAGTGAAGATTTCCTCAATCTCATTCCAGAAAGTCCAGTGAAAGTAGCTCTCGCAGAACCTCCGACGCTTGTGGAGGTTGCAGTGGCTATCTCGAAGCTGAACAGTGGAAGGTCTCCAGGTATGGATGGCATACATGCTGAGCTCCTACAATATGGTGGTGAGAGACTCCTGCAACATCTTCACTCTTTGTTTGGCGGGATATGGGCTAATGAATCCGTACCTGAGGACTGGAGAGATGCAGTAATGGTGGTCTTGTACAAGGGAAAGGGTAACAGGAATGATTGTGGGAACTACAGAGGTATATCATTGCTTTCTGTTGTAGAGAAAGTTTTATGTAGGGTGCTTCTGGAACGTCTGCTGACACACATTTCAGATTGTGTTCTTCCTGAAAGTCAATCTGGTCTTCGTGCTGGACGCGGCACTACTGATATGATCTTCTCAGCTAGACAGCTCCAGGAGAAGTGCATGGAACAAGGTTTGGATCTGTATCAGGTTTTTGGCGATCTGACAAAAGCTTTCGATACTGTTAGAGATGCATTATGGAAGGTTCTCCAGAAACTTGGTTGCCCTGATAAGTTCCTTGCTTTAGTTAGGTCTTTCCATGACGACATGAAGGCTTGGGTTAATGTCGGAGGTAACATGTCGGAGCCTATCTCAGTAAAAAATGGAGTGAAACGGGGGGATATTCCAGCACCGACCCTGTTTGCCATATACTTTGCAATGGTTTTCTGTATTGCATTCAGGAATTGCGAGCATGGTGTTTACATCCGATATCGAACCTCAGGCAGCATATTTAACATCAGGCGCTTTGCTGTAAAGACGAAAGTATTTACATCAATCATAAGACACCTCTTGTATGCAGATGATTGCGATCTTGTAGCGCACACAGTGATATGCAGCACATTTTGAATGCATTTTCTGATGCTTGCACTGCCCTAGGATTGACTGTCAGTCTCAAGAAAACTGTTGTCATGTACCAACCTGCCCCTGGTAAGCAGTACACTGAACCAAATATCTATGTGTATGGTAAACGACTTGGAGTGGTTGATCAGTTTGTCTACCTGGGAAGCACTGTCAATCGATACAGCAACCTTGACAGTGAAATCTCACTTAGGATTAGGAAAGCAAGTGATGCTTTCGGAAAGCTAGAAAGGCGACTCTGGGGTCGGCGAGACATATGCAGGAGGACAAAGGTAAAGGTGTACAAGGCATGTGTGCTCTCTTGTCTTCTTTATGCCTGCGAGACCTGGGTCACATATCGACACCACCTTAAGCAATTGGAACGTTTCCATCAGATGTGTCTCAGACGGATCCATGGCGTTCACTGGAGGGACCACATCAGTGATGTCGAGATTTTGGAAAGCTCTATGGTTGACAGTATAGAAGCTCTTGTGCTTAAGCAACGACTCCGTTGGAGTGGTCACCTTGCCAGAATGAAGGATTCTAGAATACCAAAACAACGCTTTTATGGAGAGTTGGTTAAAGGAAAACGACCGCCACATAAACCAAAAAAGAGGTATAAGGATTCCTTGAAAGCCTCTCTGAAAGACGCTAACATCTCTGCTGATACATGGGAGAATATTGCTGCTGATCGTAATAAATGGAGAAAGACTGTATATGAGGGAAAAGTTGCCTTTGAGGCATCTCGAATCGCATACGAGAAAGTAAAGCGGGATGTGAGGAAGGGCATTGCTGTTGCACTTCCAGACGGCGAGGGTCCTCCTATGGTGCTGACATGCAGCGTCTGCGCGAGACTCTGCCTAAGCAAAGCTGGACTCGAAAGTCATCTTCGAAGTCATAAAGTAAGACCAGTGGTTGACTACCAGGCTGCTGTTGGAGATGCTACTCATCATGCTTGCCAAGCATGTGGTAGAGAATGTAAATCAGCAGGAGGGCTCAAGCGACATGCAAAAGTACACGAACTCCAACCACAGCCGGCTATTCCCAGTGAATGTTTTTGTTGCCGACTCTGTGCAAGACATTTTAGATCATTGGCTGGGCTAAAAAGCCACATTCGATCGCAGCGCTGTTAGTTGCTATCGTGTGTGTGTGTGTGTGTGTGTATAGATATGTTTATGTGTGTGTGTGCGTGTGTGTGTGTATATGTATATTATTATTGTTGTTGTTGTCGTTATTATTATTGTCGTTATTGTTATTATTATTATTATTAATGTATGTGTGTATGTATATATATATGTGTGTATGTATGTGTGTGTGTGTGTGTGTGTGTATGTATGTGTGTATGTGTGTGTGTGTGTGTGTGTATATATATATGTGTGTATGTATGTATGTATGTGTGTGTGTGTGTGTATATATATATATATATTTCTTTTTTTTATTTTATTTTATTTTATTTTTTATTTATTTATTATTATTTTTTTCTCCTCGTGCAATGGCCATACTCGATAACGAGGAGGCAGCCATCATATATATATATGTATGTATGTGTGTAGGCAACTCATTGTCATCACCATATTAAAAGGTCTTTGAGGTTACTTTGATGTAAATGACATAACAATAAAACAACAGTTTGATTATATATGCTAGCTTTTCTCTCTTTCTTATGACAATGATGAGGTCACCATTGTAATTTATCATTTTCATGTCATTTTTATTAATACATAGACATATAGTTAATGGATGTGTAGTTAAGAGGTTTGCTTCGTAATCATGTGGTCTTGGGTTCCATTTCATTGTGTGATATTTTAGGCAAGTGTTTTCTGCTATAGCATTTGACTGACCAATGCCTTTTGAGTGGAATTGGTAGAAAGAGACTGTGTAAGAGCCCTCATATATACATATATATAATGTGTATGTGAAGGCGAATGGCTTAGTCGGATGAAATACCATTGCAGTATTTATTCTGGCCCTTCACATTCTGAACTCAAATCCTGCCGAGGTGAACTTTGCCTGTCATCCTACCAGGGTCAATAAAATAAAGTACTAGTTATGTACTGGGGTTGATTTAATTGCCCCCCACACACACACAAGGGCCATGTCCCTAAATTAGAAGTCATTATCATTATTGATGGTTTGCACAGTTAATATAATTACTAGAACTTCTACTGCCTGCTGGGTCTCAGCAAGTACCTTAGAGAGACTACTTTCGTGGGTATATGTGCAGTGCTCAATAGGGCAGTCTTTTGTTGAAGAGCAATTTGTGTTTCTAGGTCTCTTTGGTTCAGATACCGTCTCAGTTATAGTGGTATTGAGTCCAAAGCTCTGATGAAAACAGTAATTATCTTGATGTGCCATTTTAATCTTCAAGTCAGTATACTTTGTTGTTGTTATTAATACAATAAAGAAATCCTCGTCAGAATGGCCCATGTGAATGGATCTACTCTGAGCATGCACCTGTAGGCAGGTTGATTTGAGGGGTACCCTTCCTGGGTGCTCTCGAAGTGTTCAGTGGTTCAGGATTGGTGGGGTACTTGAGTCACCCCTGGATGGTTTCCTATTGGGAAATTTTCATTGTATTTCTTTTGTTATTGTTTTTAAACATATTTTTATTCAATGTTTTGTGTAAACCTCTGCTGTCCTTATCTATTTTATTGTCCCCTATATGTAGACCCTTGTGGCCAATAAAGAAACCATTGGTGGATTGACTGTATCGTTAGAGTTGAAACCCTGCCGAGGTTAACTTTGCCTTTCATCCGTACAGGATCGATAAAATAAAGTACCAGTAATGCACTGGGGTTGATTTAATCAACTTTCCACTCCCCCAAATTACTGGCCTTGTGCCTATACTAGAAATCAATACTAGAAATCATTATTATTATTATTTGTTACTTGCAGGGAAAAGAACGATATAAAGTCCGTTGGGTTGGTTATCCATCATCAAACGACACATGGGAGCCACGAGAAAACCTGTTACCTTGCATTGAAATGGTGGAAGATTTTGAAAGAGACCGGCAACGGTTAAAAAAACGCAGAGCAGAAGAAAGAAGAATCAGAAAAGTAAAACGTCCTTTTTATATTTCCCCTTTTTTCTTCCATACTAACATACACACACACACGTGTGTGTGTATGTTACGTGTATATATATATGTTATGTGTGTATATTATATGTGTGTATATATAAATGTGTGTATATATATATGTGTGTATATATGTATATATATGTGTATATATGTATATATATATATGTGTATATATGTATATATATATATGTGTATATATGTATATATATATATGTGTATATATGTATATATATATATGTGTGTATATATGTATATATATATGTGTGTATATATGTATATATATATATGTGTGTATATATGTATATATATATATATGTGTGTATATATGTATATATATATATATGTGTGTATATATGTATATATATATGTGTGTATATATGTATATATATATATATGTGTGTATATATGTATATATATATATGTGTGTATATATGTATATATATATATGTGTGTATATATGTATATATATATATGTGTGTATATATGTATATATATATATGTGTGTATATATGTATATGTATATATGTATATATATATATGTGTGTATATATGTATATATATATATGTGTATATATGTATATATATGTGTGTATATATGTATATATATGTGTGTATATATGTATATATATGTGTGTATATATGTATATATATGTGTGTGTATATATGTATATATATATGTGTGTATATATGTATATATATATGTGTGTATATATGTATATATATATGTGTATATATGTATATATATATATGTGTATATATATATATATGTGTATATATGTATATATATATATATATGTGTGTATATATGTATATATATATATATGTGTGTATATAATATATGTATATATATATATATGTGTGTGTGTGTTTGTATGTATATATATATCGTTGACTATTGTGTATATTGAAATCTAAATTGATTGATTCTGCAGCAATGTCTTTTAGAAAGAATAGTTTTTTGTCTTTTGTCCTTCTCTGAATGTGTTGGCTATTATAATGAGAGAAGATCTGCTGTGATTGTGATTGGCGAGGAATTCTGTATGGTTTTGTTGGATGATGTTACAGTGTTGAACTGCTGGCTTTAAAATGACAGTGACTTTACAAAACAGACAGGATGTCTAATGGGGGCAGGTTGTGTCTTAAGATCCAGTGAAAGCACAGAGGCTAGGGTAAAGATGAACTGGATTAATGTTGAGAAGGGTTGCTAACATTTGTTGGCCATAAATAGGATTGCTTCCTCACTCTTTCTCTGCACAAAATGGTAATGAGTACAAGGTAGGTATATGTAAGAAGCCTGAAGCTTCTGCTATGTGATTGTGAAACCTGGTGAATTGGCTAATCTGTTTGATGTTCTGTGTTAATTTACATGAAAGACTGTGTAAAAGTGGGTTGAATGAAGAAAGCAGTTAGGAAACCAAAGAAAATTGGTTGATGTGTACAGGAGAGGAGGTGATAACATTGGTACAATGACTCATGGTGAGTAAAGATATATGTAATAGCAGACAGTTACATGAAGCAGGTCTAGATACATCTGTAAGACACTGGTCTCATGGATTGGTAGTCATCAATCTTAAGTATGGAAGACAATATTATCAAATATACTTTTATTATCAAATATTTCCATTCTTTCAATAGTGAGGGTGATGAATACCTTTGAAATAAAACATCACACTTGCAAATATAGTGTTGCATGACATCTCTTTGAAGCAGATTAATATTACTGTGTGCTGAAGAGAAATGGTAAAAGTGGAAGCTGATTATATTTAAAGAATTGGCAGGGATTTTAGAACATTGGATAGAATTCTTTGTGCTCTGAGTTTGAATCCTAAGTTCAAATTTGTATTTCATTCTTTCAAAGTTGAGAAAAGAAAATACCAGTTCAGTACTGAGTTGATTCTTCCTCTACACATCTTTCTCACTTCATCTCTTTCCTTCTTTCTCTGGAAGAAATTGGCTGTGATCAGACCTGGAGAGGGATAGGTTCCATCAAGTTTAAAAATGGCCAAGAATACTTTATTTATTACTAAAATTCTACTAGGAGTTATGGGTCCATATATACACATTTCAATAATGATTTCTGATTTAGGCACAAAGCCAGCAATTTAAAAGGAAGGGAAAGTCAATTAAATCATTTCCAGTGTATTACTGGTACTTTATTTTATCGACCCTGTAAGGATGAAAGGCAAAGCTAACCTCTGGGGGATTTGAACTCAGATCATATAAAGGCCGTAACTCTATGCAACAAAGCATGTTGTCCGGCACTCTACCCATACGGCCAATCCACCACCCTCACCATACTTCAATAATGAACATATTTAAAGAATGGAAGTTGTTTTTGTGAGGTGAGGGAGTTATGTCTTCACCTTTTTATAATAAAAAATATTTACTATCTTGATTCTATCTCTGATATTCTTCCACACTAAAATTTATGATGACCAATTCAAGGGCTGCGCCTTGCTTTAGATGAAGACTTTAGTGAGGATATATTTAAGTTGAAGCTGAAACCATTTGGTTCTCATGGGTGAGTGAAATGCAGGGCAAGACAACTTTACTACAGACCCTTAAAAACTATTTAATTATATCTGGAAAAAAAAAAGAAGAAAATGGCTTTGGGGATGGAAAGCTGGTTACTGGTCTACTATCTCATTGCAGGCATTTTACTGTGTATTGTAGCAGTCCTTTTCAGAATTTTACTTGTTGTTGGGAATAGGTACCATGTCCTATGGGAATGTTATTTGCAAGAGACTGTGAAACTAGATCATGTGAGAATATTACCTGATATCTGTGGCTAGGACCTTATCCAGGGGGAAGATTTTTCTTTGATCTGCTTCAGGAATTTTATGAATCTGTTTGATGGTTAATTTGATTTTTAATGTTGTTTGTGATGTATGTATGTGAACCTATTTGCACTTTTGCGATATACTTGTTTGTGTTAGGCATCTTTCTAAAATGTTTCTGTGTGAAATTTCTTTCTAAATACAAATTTGATTATTCTCTTTTAAAACTAAATAATATTTTAATTAAACAAAATAAATTATTAATAATAGAATTAAAATTAGTTTGACTGAAAATTGCTTAAAATTTTCTTAATTTTCGTGTTTTGTTAATTATAGTAAATAATGGTAATGTTAGTTTGGGAAATATCTAAGCTTGGTATGTTGATTCCATCTGATATTAGATGAAATTTTCCTTCAGTTTTGGCAAACGTTCTAATCTTTATGAAATTCTTTAAAATAAAAAAATAAAAATATGCATATTTCTATCATATTTTCTCTGTTCTTAAATGCTCCACTGACTTATTTTCTTGGCTTACTGAAATTCTGGAAGTATATTGGCAGACATATCCATATAATTGTTCCTTTGATAGAAATTTTCTCAGACAGTTGCTTCTACTAACTGTTACTTTAGAGCAGCCATTGCTTTAGAAGATTTCAGAAGAATTGATTAATAACCAATTTTTGCAAATCACTTCCTCCCATGGTTTATTTTTAGAATGGTGAACTCATCTTAGCAAGAATGTCTTAAGAAAAGCCACTGAACACTTTAGTCAGACAGACTTTTCTGTCTGCCAACAATCGTTAGGCTTCATGCTGGGTAAGAATAGCCCTGTTAGAATCTCTTGTTTAGTTTCTAGGTACAGTCTTTAGTTGTTGATACAAAGGTGAATAACCCTACCCCCTGTCTTTATTATCTACATATAATACTTCAGTTTCCTAATCACACACCCACCTACCAGCTATTTTGGCCTAAATCCATGTGGGAGCTTTTATATGGTCAGTCAACATGCTAGAAATTCCAACTATTTCTCCCTCAAACACCCTACTATCTTTTAGAAATAGCAAGGATTTCCACCTCAAATACCCTACTATCTTTTAGAAATAGCAACTATTTCTCCCTCAAACACCCTACTATCTTTTAGAAATAACAAGGATTTCTAGCATATGCATAAGCCCTTAATGGTAGAGAAAGAAGTATAGAGGATGAAATCAGCTCCAGTACTTGACTAGTATTTGTTTGTTCCAGGATAATGAAAGGCAAGTTAACCCTGGCAGAATTTGATCACGGAACATAAATGGATGTAACTTACTTTGAAGGCCTCTAACTGACTGGAAGAAGTTAGCCTCAGACACTATATCTAGCTCAAAAGGCTTCACTGGTTGGAGGGAGTTAGCCTCAGACAGTATATCTAGCTCAAAAGGCTTCACTGGTTGGAGGGAGTTAGCCTCAGACAGTATATCTAGCTCAAAAGGCTTCACTGGTTGGAGGGAGTTAGCCTCAGACAGTATATCTAGCTCAAAAGGCTTCACTGGTTGGAGGGAGTTAGCCTCAGACACTATATCTAGCTCAAAAGGCTTCACTGGTTGGAGGGAGTTAGCCTCAGACAGTATATCTAGCTCAAAAGGCTTCACTGGTTGGAGGGAGTTAGCCTCAGACAGTATATCTAGCTCAAAAGGCTTCACTGGTTGGAGGGAGTTAGCCTCAGACAGTATATCTAGCTCAAAAGGCTTCACTGGTTGGAGGGAGTTAGCCTCAGACACTATATCTAGCTCAAAAGGCTTCATTGGTTGGAGGGAGTTAGCCTCAGACAGTATATCTAGCTCAAAAGGCTTCACTGGTTGGAGGGAGTTAGCCTCAGACAGTATATCTAGCTCAAAAGGCTTCACTGGTTGGAGGGAGTTAGCCTCAGACAGTATATCTAGCTCAAAAGGCTTCACTGGTTGGAGGGAGTTAGCTTCAGACACTATATCTAGCTCAAAAGGCTTCACTGGTTGGAGGGAGTTAGCCTCAGACAGTATATCTAGCTCAAAAGGCTTCACTGGTTGGAGGGAGTTAGCCTCAGACAGTATATCTAGCTCAAAAGACTTCACTAAAGGTACTTAGACCTTGGTAGTGGGAAACTGACAGGTTAAGTCTACTACTGAAATATGACAAGGTGTTCAACATATGACCAATTCTTCTATCCATCAGCTTGAATGATGATGACAGTAACAACAATAATAATAATTTCTAACATAGGCATCATCATCACCGTTTTACGTCCGTTCTTCCACGCCAGCATGGGTTAGACAGGTTGTCCTGTTGTAGGCAGTGTCTGGTCGGCTGACCATGCCTTGCTCATACAGGAACTGATTTGGCTTGATTTCTACAGCTGGATGCCCTTCCTAACACCAACATCATTTACAGTGAGTGCTGGGTGCTTTTTTGCCGTGGCACCTCCACGTCCACTTTACAGTGTGGGCTGGGTGCTTTTTAGCCGTGGCACCTCCACGACCACTTTGCAGTGGGAGGGTGTGGGGGCATATTGTCTATATGCTTCAGCTTGTACCCATGGGAGGTCGGGTACTCTGTATTACTGCGTGACGCCAGAGGTCACGGTCGTGTGTCATCGCCTTTGAGAGGTGTAATTGGGTATGGTCGGCTTTTATCACCTCATCCCAGGTCATCTTGGGTCTTATATAGTGACAATTTTTTGGGTGGTGTAGGGGGTATAGTCAATTAAATCAATCCTCAGTATTTGATTGGTATATTATTTTATTAAAATGATGAAAATCAAGGTCAATTCTGATTACTTGTACTGAGGATGTAAGTTAATGCCACTGGCTATTAAGTCTGATCTACCTTTAATAAAATACGTAGGCAAGAAGGAGTCAGTAGCAATGATCTTTGCAGATCTCAGTCCTACCAGATTAGTGAGTGATGTTCAGCCTGGATACATCAGTTGAGGGGGAATTTCAGGGGAAAGAGTGTTTTAGGGAGAAATGATTGATTGAAGGGTTTGGTGTGTTGTATGGGGTGGAGGTATAGCAGAGGTGATTGGAAGAAGAATATAGTATAAGATGCACCTCAATTTGGGCAGGAATTAAGACAAAATGAAGTACTAGAAGTACTAGAACTTCACTAACTAGTAACCAAACAGACCCTTGACCTTATAATTTAAGGACCACTACAGTACTAGAACTCCACTAACCAATAACCCAAACTGACCTTATAATTTAAGGTCCACTACAGTACTAGAACTCCACTAACCAGTAACCCAAACTGACCTTATAATTTAAGGACCACTACAGTACTAGAACTCCACTAACCAATAACCCAAACTGACCTTATAATTTAAGGACCACTACAGTACTAGAACTCCACTAACCAGTAACCCAAACTGACCTTATAATTTAAGGACCACTACAGTACTAGAACTCCACTAACCAGTAACCCAAACTGACCTTATACTTTAAGGACCACTACAGTACTAGAACTCCACTAACCAGTAACCCAAACTAACCTTATAATTTAAGGACCACTACAGTACTAGAACTCCACTAACCAGTAACCCAAACTGACCTTATAATTTAAGGACCACTACAGTACTAGAACTCCACTAACCAGTAACCCAAACTGACCTTATAATTTAAGGACCACTACAGTACTAGAACTCCACTAACCAATAACCCAAACTGACCTTATAATTTAAGGACCACTACAGTACTAGAACTCCACTAACCAGTAACCCAAACTGACCTTATAATTTAAGGACCACTACAGTACTAGAACTCCACTAACCAATAACCCAAACTGACCTTATATTTTAAGGACCACTACAGTACTAGAACTCCACTAACCAATAACCCAAACTGACCTTATAATTTAAGGACCACTACAGTACTAGAACTCCACTAACCAGTAACCCAAACTGACCTTATAATTTAAGGACCACTACAGTACTAGAACTCCACTAACCAGTAACCCAAACTGACCTTATAATTTAAGGACCACTACTGTACTAGAACTCCACTAACCAATAACCCAAACTGACCTTATAATTTAAGGACCACTACAGTACTGGAACTCCACTAACCAATAACCCAAACTGACCTTATAATTTAAGGACCACTACAGTACTAGAACTCCACTAACCAATAACCCAAACTGACCTTATAATTTAAGGACCACTACAGTACTAGAACTCCACTAACCAATAACCCAAACTGACCTTATAATTTAAGGACCACTACAGTACTAGAACTCCACTAACCAATAACCCAAACTGACCTTATAATTTAAGGACCACTACAGTACTAGAACTCCACTAACCAGTAACGCAAACTGACCTTATAATTTAAGGACCACTACAGTACTAGAACTCCACTAACCAGTAACCCAAACTAACCTTATAATTTAAGGACCACTACAGTACTAGAACTCCACTAACCAGTAACCCAAACTGACCTTATAATTTAAGGACCACTACAGTACTAGAACTCCACTAACCAGTAACCCAAACTGACCTTATAATTTAAGGACCACTACAGTACTAGAACTCGACTAACCAATAACCCAAACTGACCTTATAATTTAAGGACCACTACAGTACTAGAACTTCACTAACCAGTAACCCAAACTGACCTTATAATTTAAGGACCACTACAGTACTAGAACTCCACTAACCAGTAACCCAAACTGACCTTATAATTTAAGGACCACTACAGTACTAGAACTCCACTAACCAGTAACCCAAACTGACCTTATAATTTAAGGACCACTACAGTACTAGAACTCCACTAACCAGTAACCCAAACTGACCTTATAATTTAAGGACCACTACAGTACTGGAACTCCACTAACCAGTAACCCAAACTGACCTTATAATTTAAGGACCACTACAGTACTGGAACTCCACTAACCATTAACCCAAACTGACCTTATAATTTATGGACCACTACAGTACTAGAACTCCACTAACCAATAACCCAAACTAACCTTATAATTTAAGGACCACTACAGTACTAGAACTCCACTAACCAATAACCCAAACTAACCTTATAATTTAAGGACCACTACAGTACTAGAACTCCACTAACCAGTAACCCAAACTGACCTTATAATTTAAGGACCACTACAGTACTGGAACTCCACTAACCAATAACCCAAACTGACCTTATAATTTAAGGACCACTACAGTACTAGAACTCCACTAACCAATAACCCAAACTAACCTTATAATTTAAGGACCACTACAGTACTAGAACTCCACTAACGAGTAACCCAAACTGACCTTATAATTTAAGGACCATTACAGTACTAGAACTCCACTAACCAATAACCCAAACTAACCTTATAATTTAAGGACCATTACAGTACTAGAACTCCACTAACCAATAACCCAAACTAACCTTATAATTTAAGGACCACTACAATACTAGAACTCCACTAACCAATAACCCAAACTAACCTCATAATTTAAAGACTACTACAGTACTAGAACTCCACTAACCAGTAACCCAAACTGACCTTATAATTTAAGGACCATTACAGTACTAGAACTCCACTAACCAATAACCCAAACTAACCTTATAATTTAAGGACCATTACAGTACTAGAACTCCACTAACCAATAACCCAAACTGACCTTATAATTTAAGGACCTTTACAGTACTAGAACTCCACTAACCAATAACCCAAACTAACCTTATAATTTAAGGACCATTACAGTACTAGAACTCCACTAACCAATAACCCAAACTAACCTTATAATTTAAGGACCACTACAGTACTAGAACTCCACTAACCAATAACCCAAACTAACCTTATAATTTAAGGACCACTACAGTACTAGAACTCCACTAACCAATAACCCAAACTAACCTTATAATTTAAGGACCATTACAGTACTAGAACTCCACTAACCAATAACCCAAACTAACCTTATAATTTAAGGACCACTACAGTACTAGAACTCCACTAACCAGTAACCCAAACTAACCTTATAATTTAAGGACCACTACAGTACTGGAACTCCACTAACCAGTAACCCAAACTGACCTTATAATTTAAGGACCACTACAGTACTAGAACTCCACTAACCAGTAACCCAAACTAACCTTATAATTTAAGGACCACTACAGTACTGGAACTCCACTAACCAGTAACCCAAACTGACCTTATAATTTAAGGACCACTACAGTACTAGAACTCCACTAACCAGTAACCCAAACTAACCTTATAATTTAAGGACCACTACAGTACTGGAACTCCACTAACCAGTAACCCAAACTGACCTTATAATTTAAGGACCACTACAGTACTGGAACTCCACTAACCAGTAACTCAAACTGACCCATGACCTTATAAGACGCAGGGGGATTTTCTGGGACATTTTTTGGAAAAGAAAGTGTGTCTTATAAGCTGTCAAATATGGTAGCTCTGGATGGAGAAGTGCAGATAATTTGAGAGGTGTAGGGTCCACTCTAATAGTGATAGATGGGTGTAGTGTAGGGTCCACTCTAATAGTGATAGATGTGTGTGGTGTAGGGTTCAATCTAATAGTGATAGATGTGTGTGGTGTAGGGTCCACTCTAATAGTGACAGATGTATGTGGTGTAGTCCACTGTAATAGTGATAGATGTGCTCAGTCCTATGCGAGCAAGACAACCACTCTTGCCTCAAGTGGGAAAACCCCCGTCCAAACCCATGCAAGCGTGGAACACGGACGCTAAACCTGATGATGATGATGATGATGATGATGATGTGTGGTGTAGGGTCCACTGTAATAGTGATAGATGTGTGTGGTGTAGGGTCCACTGTAATAGTGATAGATGTATGTAGTGTAGGGTCCACTGTAATAGTGATAAATGTATGTGGTGTAGGGTCCACTGTAATAGTGATAGATGTGTGTAGTGTAGGGTCCACTGTAATAGTGATAGATGTGTGTAGTGTAGGGTCCACTGTAATAGTGATAGATGTATGTAGTGTAGGGTCCACTGTAATAGTGATAAATGTATGTGGTGTAGGGTCCACTGTAATAGTGATAGATGTGTGTGGTGTAGGGTCCACTGTAATAGTGATAGATGTGTGTAGTGTAGGGTCCACTGTAATAGTGATAGATGTATGTAGTGTAGGGTCCACTGTAATAGTGATAGATGTGTGTGGTGTAGGGTCCACTGTAATAGTGATAGATGTATGTGGTGTAGGGTCCACTGTAATAGTGATAGATGTATGTGGTGTAGGGTCCACTGTAATAGTGATAGATGTATGTAGTGTAGGGTCCACTGTAATAGTGATATATGAATGTAGTGTAGGGGCCACTGTAATGGTGATAGATGTGTGTGGTGTAGGGTCCACTGTAATAGTGATAAATGTATGTGGTGTAGGGTCCACTGTAATAGTGATATATGTATGTAGTGTAGGGTCCACTGTAATAGTGATAGATGTGTGTGGTGTAGGGTCCACTGTAATAGTGATAAATGTATGTGGTGTAGGGTCCACTGTAATAGTGATAGATGTATGTGGTGTAGGGTCCACTGTAATAGTGATAGATGTGTGTGGTGTAGGGTCCACTGTAATTGTGATAAATGTGTGTGGTGTAGGGTCCACTGTAAAAGTGATATATGTATGTAGTGTAGGGTCCACTGTAATAGTGATAAATGTATGTGGTGTAGGGTCCACTGTAATAGTGATATATGTATGTAGTGTAGGGGCCACTGTTATAGTGATAGATGTGTGTGGTGTAGGGTCCACTGTAATAGTGATATATGAATGTAGTGTAGGGGCCACTGTAATAGTGATAGATGTATGTGGTGTAGGGTCCACTGTAATAGTGATAGATGTATGTGGTGTAGGGTCCACTGTAATAGTGATAGATGTGTGTAGTGTAGGGTCCACTGTAATAGTGATAGATGTGTGTGGTGTAGGGTCCACTGTAATAGTGATAGATGTGTGTAGTGTAGGGTCCACTGTAATAGTGATAGATGTGTGTGGTGTAGGGTCCACTGTAATAGTGATAGATGTGTGTAGTGTAGGGTCCACTGTAATAGTTATAGATGTATGTAGTGTAGGGTCCACTGTAATAGTGATAGATGTGTGTGGTGTAGGGTCCACTGTAATAGTGATAGATGTGTGTAGTGTAGGGTCCACTGTAATGGTGATAGATGTGTGTGGTGTAGGGTCCACTGTAATAGTGATAGATGTATGTGGTGTAGGGTCCACTGTAATAGTGATAGATGTGTGTGGTGTAGGGTCCACTGTAATAGTGATAGATGTATGTGGTGTAGGGTCCACTGTAATAGTGATAGATGTATGTGGTGTAGGGTCCACTGTAATAGTGATAGATGTGTGTGGTGTAGGGTCCACTGTAATAGTGATAAATGTATGTAGTGTAGGGTCCACTGTAATAGTGATAGATGTGTGTGGTGTAGGGTCCACTGTAATAGTGATAGATGTATGTGGTGTAGGGTCCACTGTAATAGTGATAGATGTGTGTGGTGTAGGGTCCACTATAATAGTGATAGATGTATGTGGTGTAGGGTCCACTGTAATAGTGATAGATGTATGTGGTGTAGGGTCCACTGTAATAGTGATAGATGTGTGTGGTGTAGGGTCCACTGTAATAGTGATAGATGTATGTGGTGTAGGGTCCACTGTAATAGTGATAGATGTGTGTGGTGTAGGGTCCACTGTAATAGTGATAGATGTATGTGGTGTAGGGTCCACTGTAATAGTGATAGATGTGTGTGGTGTAGGGTCCACTGTAATAGTGATAAATGTATGTAGTGTAGGGTCCACTGTAATAGTGATAGATGTGTGTGGTGTAGGGTCCACTGTAATAATGATAGATGTGTGTGGTGTAGGGTCCACTGTAATAGTGATAGATGTGTGTGGTGTAGGGTCCACTGTAATGGTGATAGATGTATGTGGTGTAGGGTCCACTGTAATGGTGATAAATGTATGTAGTGTAGGGTCCACTGTAATAGTGATAAATGTATGTAGTGTAGGGTCCACTGTAATGGTGATAGATGTGTGTGGTGTAGGGTCCACTGTAATAGTGATAGATGTGGTGTGGGGTCCACTGTAATAGTGATAGATGTGTGTGGTGTAGGGTCCACTGTAATAGTGATAGATGTGGTGTAGGGTCCACTGTAATAGTGATAGATGTATGTGGTGTAGGGTCCACTGTAATAGTGATAGATGTGTGTAGTGTAGGGTCCACTGTAATAGTGATAGATGTATGTGGTGTAGGGTCCACTGTAATGGTGATAGATGTATGTGGTGTAGGGTCCACTGTAATGGTGATAGATGTATGTGGTGTAGGGTCCACTGTAATAGTGATAGATGTGTGTAGTGTAGGGTCCACTGTAATAGTGATAGATGTGTGGTGTAGGGTCCACTGTAATAGTGATAGGTGTGTGTGGTGTAGGGTCCACTGTAATAGTGATAGATGTGTGTGGTGTAGGGTCCACTGTAATAGTGATAGATGTGTGTAGTGTAGGGTCCACTGTAATAGTGATAGATGTGTGTGGTGTGGGGTTCACTAATAGTGATAGATGTGGTGTAGGGTCCACTGTAATAGTGATAGATGTATGTAGTGTAGGGTCCACTGTAATAGTGATAGATGTATGTAGTGTAGGGTCCACTGTAATAGTGATAGATGTGTGTGGTGTAGGGTCCACTGTAATAGTGATAGATGTATGTGGTGTAGGGTCCACTGTAATGGTGATAGATGTATGTGGTGTAGGGTCCACTGTAATAGTGATAGATGTGTGTGGTGTAGGGTCCACTGTAATAGTGATAGATGTGTGTAGTGTAGGGTCCACTGTAATAGTGATAGATGTGTGTAGTGTAGGGTCCACTGTAATAGTGATAGATGTGTGTGGTGTAGGGTCCACTGTAATAGTGATAGATGTGTGTAGTGTAGGGTCCACTGTAATAGTGATAGATGTATGTGGTGTAGGGTCCACTGTAATAGTGATAGATGTGTGTAGTGTAGGGTCCACTGTAATAGTGATAGATGTGTGTGGTGTAGGGTCCACTGTAATAGTGATAGATGTATGTAGTGTAGGGTCCACTGTAATAGTGATAGATGTATGTGGTGTAGGGTCCACTGTAATAGTGATAGATGTGGTGTAGGGTCCACTGTAATAGTGATAGATGTGTGTGTTGTAGGGTCCACTGTAATAGTAATAGATGTGTGTAGTGTAGGGTCCACTGTAATAGTAATAGATGTGTGTAGTGTAGGGTCCACTGTAATAGTGATAGATGTGTGTGGTGTAGGGTCCACTGTAATTGTGATAGATGTGTGTGATGTAGGGTCCACTGTAATAGTGATAGATGTATGTGGTGTAGGGTCCACTGTAATAGTGATAGATGTGTAGTGTAGGGTCCACTGTAATAGTGATAGATGTATGTAGTGTAGGGTCCACTGTAATAGTGATAGATGTGGTGTAGGGTCCACTGTAATAGTGATAGATGTGTGTGGTGTAGGGTCCACTGTAATAGTGATAGATGTGTGTGGTGTAGGGTCCACTGTAATAGTGATAGATGTATGTGGTGTAGGGTCCACTGTAATAGTGATAGATGTATGTGGTGTAGGGTCCACTGTAATAGTGATAGATGTATGTAGTGTAGGGTCCACTGTAATAGTGATATATGAATGTAGTGTAGGGGCCACTGTAATGGTGATAGATGTGTGTGGTGTAGGGTCCACTGTAATAGTGATAAATGTATGTGGTGTAGGGTCCACTGTAATAGTGATATATGTATGTAGTGTAGGGTCCACTGTAATAGTGATAGATGTGTGTGGTGTAGGGTCCACTGTAATAGTGATAAATGTATGTGGTGTAGGGTCCACTGTAATAGTGATAGATGTATGTGGTGTAGGGTCCACTGTAATAGTGATAGATGTGTGTGGTGTAGGGTCCACTGTAATTGTGATAAATGTGTGTGGTGTAGGGTCCACTGTAAAAGTGATATATGTATGTAGTGTAGGGTCCACTGTAATAGTGATAAATGTATGTGGTGTAGGGTCCACTGTAATAGTGATATATGTATGTAGTGTAGGGGCCACTGTTATAGTGATAGATGTGTGTGGTGTAGGGTCCACTGTAATAGTGATATATGAATGTAGTGTAGGGGCCACTGTAATAGTGATAGATGTATGTGGTGTAGGGTCCACTGTAATAGTGATAGATGTGTGTGGTGTAGGGTCCACTGTAATAGTGATAGATGTGTGTAGTGTAGGGTCCACTGTAATAGTGATAGATGTGTGTGGTGTAGGGTCCACTGTAATAGTGATAGATGTGTGTAGTGTAGGGTCCACTGTAATAGTTATAGATGTATGTAGTGTAGGGTCCACTGTAATAGTGATAGATGTGTGTGGTGTAGGGTCCACTGTAATAGTGATAGATGTGTGTAGTGTAGGGTCCACTGTAATGGTGATAGATGTGTGTGGTGTAGGGTCCACTGTAATAGTGATAGATGTATGTGGTGTAGGGTCCACTGTAATAGTGATAGATGTGTGTGGTGTAGGGTCCACTGTAATAGTGATAGATGTATGTGGTGTAGGGTCCACTGTAATAGTGATAGATGTATGTGGTGTAGGGTCCACTGTAATAGTGATAGATGTGTGTGGTGTAGGGTCCACTGTAATAGTGATAAATGTATGTAGTGTAGGATCCACTGTAATAGTGATAGATGTATGTAGTGTAGGGTCCACTGTAATGGTGATAGATGTGTGTGGTGTAGGGTCCACTGTAATAGTGATAGATGTGGTGTGGGGTCCACTGTAATAGTGATAGATGTGTGTGGTGTAGGGTCCACTGTAATAGTGATAGATGTGGTGTAGGGTCCACTGTAATAGTGATAGATGTATGTGGTGTAGGGTCCACTGTAATAGTGATAGATGTGTGTAGTGTAGGGTCCACTGTAATAGTGATAGATGTATGTGGTGTGGGGTCCACTGTAATAGTGATAGATGTGTGTAGTGTAGGGTCCACTGTAATGGTGATAGATGTATGTGGTGTAGGGTCCACTGTAATGGTGATAGATGTATGTGGTGTAGGGTCCACTGTAATGGTGATAGATGTATGTGGTGTAGGGTCCACTGTAATAGTGATAGATGTGTGTAGTGTAGGGTCCACTGTAATAGTGATAGATGTGTGGTGTAGGGTCCACTGTAATAGTGATAGGTGTGTGTGGTGTAGGGTCCACTGTAATAGTGATAGATGTGTGTGGTGTAGGGTCCACTGTAATAGTGATAGATGTGTGTAGTGTAGGGTCCACTGTAATAGTGATAGATGTGTGTGGTGTGGGGTTCACTAATAGTGATAGATGTGGTGTAGGGTCCACTGTAATAGTGATAGATGTATGTAGTGTAGGGTCCACTGTAATAGTGATAGATGTATGTAGTGTAGGGTCCACTGTAATAGTGATAGATGTGTGTGGTGTAGGGTCCACTGTAATAGTGATAGATGTATGTGGTGTAGGGTCCACTGTAATGGTGATAGATGTATGTGGTGTAGGGTCCACTGTAATAGTGATAGATGTGTGTGGTGTAGGGTCCACTGTAATAGTGATAGATGTGTGTAGTGTAGGGTCCACTGTAATAGTGATAGATGTGTGTAGTGTAGGGTCCACTGTAATAGTGATAGATGTGTGTGGTGTAGGGTCCACTGTAATAGTGATAGATGTGTGTAGTGTAGGGTCCACTGTAATAGTGATAGATGTATGTGGTGTAGGGTCCACTGTAATAGTGATAGATGTATGTGGTGTAGGGTCCACTGTAATAGTGATAGATGTGTGTAGTGTAGGGTCCACTGTAATAGTGATAGATGTGTGTGGTGTGGGGTCCACTGTAATAGTGATAGATGTGTGTGGTGTAGGGTCCACTGTAATAGTGATAGATGTGTGTAGTGTAGGGTCCACTGTAATAGTGATAGATGTGTGTGGTGTAGGGTCCACTGTAATAGTGATAGATGTGTGTAGTGTAGGGTCCACTGTAATAGTGATAGATGTGTGTGGTGTGGGGTCCACTGTAATAGTGATAGATGTGTGTAGTGTAGGGTCCACTGTAATAGTGATAGATGTGTGTGGTGTAGGGTCCACTGTAATAGTGATAGATGTGTGTAGTGTAGGGTCCACTGTAATAGTGATAGATGTGTGTGGTGTGGGGTCCACTGTAATAGTGATAGATGTGTGTGTTGTAGGGTCCACTGTAATAGTGATAGATGTGTGTAGTGTAGGGTCCACTGTAATAGTAATAGATGTGTGTAGTGTAGGGTCCACTGTAATAGTGATAGATGTGTGTGGTGTAGGGTCCACTGTAATAGTGATAGATGTGTGTGGTGTAGGGTCCACTGTAATAGTGATAGATGTATGTAGTGTAGGGTCCACTGTAATAGTGATAGATGTGGTGTAGGGTCCACTGTAATAGTGATAGATGTGTGTGTTGTAGGGTCCACTGTAATAGTAATAGATGTGTGTAGTGTAGGGTCCACTGTAATAGTAATAGATGTGTGTAGTGTAGGGTCCACTGTAATAGTGATAGATGTGTGTGGTGTAGGGTCCACTGTAATTGTGATAGATGTGTGTGATGTAGGGTCCACTGTAATAGTGATAGATGTATGTGGTGTAGGGTCCACTGTAATAGTGATAGATGTGTAGTGTAGGGTCCACTGTAATAGTGATAGATGTATGTAGTGTAGGGTCCACTGTAATAGTGATAGATGTGGTGTAGGGTCCACTGTAATAGTGATAGATGTGTGTGGTGTAGGGTCCACTGTAATAGTGATAGATGTATGTGGTGTAGGGTCCACTGTAATAGTGATAGATGTATGTGGTGTAGGGTCCACTGTAATAGTGATAGATGTATGTGGTGTAGGGTCCACTGTAATAGTGATAGATGTATGTGGTGTAGGGTCCACTGTAATAGTGATAGATGTGTGTAGTGTAGGGTCCACTGTAATAGTGATATATGTGTGTAGTGTAGGGTCCACTGTAATAGTGATAGATGTGTGTAGTGTAGGGTCCACTGTAATAGTGATAGATGTGTGTGGTGTAGGGTCCACTGTAATAGTGATAGATGTGTGTAGTGTAGGGTCCACTGTAATAGTGGTAGATGTGTGTGGTGTAGGGTCCACTGTAATAGTGATAGATGTGTGTGGTGTAGGGTCCACTGTAATTGTGATAGATGTGTGTGGTGTAGGGTCCACTGTAATAGTGATAGATGTATGTGGTGTAGGGTCCACTGTAATAGTGATAGATGTGTAGTGTAGGGTCCACTGTAATAGTGATATATGTATGTGGTGTAGGGTCCACTGTAATAGTGATAGATGTATGTGGTGTAGGGTCCACTGTAATAGTGATAGATGTATGTGGTGTAGGGTCCACTGTAATAGTGATAGATGTGTGTGGTGTAGGGTCCACTGTAATAGTGATAGATGTATGTGGTGTAGGGTCCACTGTAATAGTGATAGATGTATGTGGTGTAGGGTCCACTGTAATAGTGATAGATGTGTGTGGTGTAGGGTCCACTGTAATAGTGATAGATGTATGTGGTGTAGGGTCCACTGTAATAGTGATAGATGTGTGTGGTATAGGGTCCACTGTAATAGTGATAGATGTGTGTGGTGTGGGGTCCATTGTAATAGTGATAGATGTGTGTGGTGTAGGGTCCACTGTAATAGTGATAGATGTATGTGGTGTAGGGTCCCCTGTAATAGTGATAGATGTGTAGTGTAGGGTCCACTGTAATAGTGATAGATGTGTGTGGTGTAGGGTCCACTGTAATAGTGATATATGTGGTGTAGGGTCCACTGTAATAGTGATAGATGTGTGTGTTGTAGGGTCCACTGTAATAGTGATAGATGTGTAGTGTAGGGTCCACTGTAATAGTGATAGATGTGTGTGGTGTAGGGTCCACTGTAATAGTGATAGATGTGTAGTGTAGGGTCCACTGTAATAGTGATAGATGTGTGTGGTGTAGGGTCCACTGTAATAGTGATAGATGTGTGTGTTGTAGGGTCCACTGTAATAGTGATAGATGTGTGTAGTGTAGGGTCCACTGTAATAGTAATAGATGTGTGTAGTGTAGGGTCCACTGTAATAGTGATAGATGTGTGTGGTGTAGGGTCCACTGTAATAGTGATAGATGTGTGTGGTGTAGGGTCCACTGTAATTGTGATAGATGTGTGTGGTGTAGGGTCCACTGTAATAGTGATAGATGTATGTGGTGTAGGGTCCACTGTAATAGTGATAGATGTGTAGTGTAGGGTCCACTGTAATAGTGATAGATGTATGTAGTGTAGGGTCCACTGTAATAGTGATAGATGTGGTGTAGGGTCCACTGTAATAGTGATAGATGTGTGTGGTGTAGGGTCCACTGTAATAGTGATAGATGTGTGTTGTGTAGGGTCCACTGTAATAGTGATAGATGTGTGTGGTGTAGGGTCCACTGTAATAGTGATAGATGTATGTGGTGTAGGGTCCACTGTAATAGTGATAGATGTATGTGGTGTAGGGTCCACTGTAATAGTGATAGATGTATGTGGTGTAGGGTCCACTGTAATAGTGATAGATGTGTGTAGTGTAGGGTCCACTGTAATAGTGATATATGTGTGTAGTGTAGGGTCCACTGTAATAGTGATAGATGTGTGTAGTGTAGGGTCCACTGTAATAGTGATAGATGTGTGTGGTGTAGGGTCCACTGTAATAGTGATAGATGTGTGTAGTGTAGGGTCCACTGTAATAGTGATAGATGTGTGTGGTGTAGGGTCCACTGTAATAGTGATAGATGTGTGTGGTGTAGGGTCCACTGTAATTGTGATAGATGTGTGTTGTGTAGGGTCCACTGTAATAGTGATAGATGTATGTGGTGTAGGGTCCACTGTAATAGTGATAGATGTGTAGTGTAGGGTCCACTGTAATAGTGATAGATGTATGTGGTGTAGGGTCCACTGTAATAGTGATAGATGTATGTGGTGTAGGGTCCACTGTAATAGTGATAGATGTATGTGGTGTAGGGTCCACTGTAATAGTGATAGATGTGTGTGGTGTAGGGTCCACTGTAATAGTGATAGATGTATGTGGTGTAGGGTCCACTGTAATAGTGATAGATGTATGTGGTGTAGGGTCCACTGTAATAGTGATAGATGTGTGTGGTGTAGGGTCCACTGTAATAGTGATAGATGTATGTGGTGTAGGGTCCACTGTAATAGTGATAGATGTGTGTGGTATAGGGTCCACTGTAATAGTGATAGATGTATGTGGTGTAGGGTCCACTGTAATAGTGATAGATGTATGTGGTGTAGGGTCCACTGTAATAGTGATAGATGTGTGTGGTGTAGGGTCCACTGTAATAGTGATAGATGTATGTGGTGTAGGGTCCACTGTAATAGTGATAGATGTGTGTGCTATAGGGTCCACTGTAATAGTGATAGATGTGTGTGGTGTGGGGTCCATTGTAATAGTGATAGATGTATGTAGTGTAGGGTCCACTGTAATAGTGATAGATGTGTGTGGTGTAGGGTCCACTGTAATAGTGATACATGTATGTAGTGTAGGGTCCACTGTAATAGTGATAGATGTGTGTAGTGTAGGGTCCACTGTAATAGTGATAGATGTGTGTGGTGTAGGGTCCACTGTAATAGTGATAGATGTGTGTAGTGTAGGGTCCACTGTAATAGTGATAGATGTGTGTGGTGTAGGGTCCACTGTAATAGTGATAGATGTATGTGGTGTAGGGTCCACTGTAATAGTGATAGATGTATGTGGTGTAGGGTCCACTGTAATAGTGATAGATGTATGTAGTGTAGGGTCCACTGTAATAGTGATAGATGTGTGTGGTGTAGGGTCCACTGTAATAGTGATAGATGTGTGTGGTGTAGGGTCCACTGTAATAGTGATAGATGTATGTGGTGTAGGGTCCACTGTAATAGTGATAGATGTGTGTGGTGTAGGGTCCACTGTAATAGTGATAGATGTGTGTGGTGTAGGGTCCACTGTAATAGTGATAGATGTATGTAGTGTAGGGTCCACTGTAATAGTGATAGATGTATGTAGTGTAGGGTCCACTGTAATAGTGATAGATGTGTGTGGATTTGGGTCCACTGTAATACTGATAGATCTGTGTGGTGTAGGGTCCACTGTAATAGTGATAGATGTGTGTGGTGTAGGGTCCACTGTAATAGTGATAGATGTATGTGGTGTAGGGTCCACTGTAATAGTGATAGATGTATGTGGTGTAGGGTCCACTGTAATAGTGATAGATGTATGTGGTGTAGGGTCCACTGTAATAGTGATAGATGTATGTGGTGTAGGGTCCACTGTAATAGTGATAGATGTATGTGGTGTAGGGTCCACTGTAATAGTGATAGATGTATGTGGTGTAGGGTCCACTGTAATAGTGATAGATGTATGTAGTGTAGGGGCCACTGTAATAGTGATAGATGTGTGTGGTGTAGGGTCCACTGTAATAGTGATAGATGTGTGTGGTGTAGGGTCCACTGTAATAGTGATAGATGTGTGTAGTGTAGGGTCCACTGTAATAGTGATAGATGTATGTAGTGTAGGGTCCACTGTAATAGTGATAGATGTGTGTGGTGTAGGGTCCACTGTAATAGTGATATATGTATGTAGTGTAGGCGCCACTGTAATAGTGATAGATGTATGTGGTGTAGGGTCCACTGTAATAGTGATAGATGTATGTAGTGTAGGGGCCACTGTAATAGTGATAGATGTGTGTAGTGTAGGGTCCACTGTAATAGTGATAGATGTATGTAGTGTAGGGTCCACTGTAATAGTGATAGATGTGTGTAGTGTAGGGTCCACTGTAATAGTGATAGATGTGTGTGGTGTAGGGTCCACTGTAATAGTGATAGATGTATGTGGTGTAGGGTCCACTGTAATGGTGATAGATGTATGTGGTGTAGGGTCCACTGTAATAGTGATAGATGTGTGTGGTGTAGGGTCCACTGTAATAGTGATAGATGTGTGTAGTGTAGGGTCCACTGTAATAGTGATAGATGTGTGTAGTGTAGGGTCCACTGTAATAGTGATAGATGTGTGTGGTGTAGGGTCCACTGTAATAGTGATAGATGTGTGTAGTGTAGGGTCCACTGTAATAGTGATAGATGTATGTGGTGTAGGGTCCACTGTAATAGTGATAGATGTGTGTAGTGTAGGGTCCACTGTAATAGTGATAGATGTGTGTGGTGTAGGGTCCACTGTAATAGTGATAGATGTGTGTAGTGTAGGGTCCACTGTAATAGTGATAGATGTGTGTGGTGTGGGGTCCACTGTAATAGTGATAGATGTGTGTGTTGTAGGGTCCACTGTAATAGTGATAGATGTGTGTAGTGTAGGGTCCACTGTAATAGTAATAGATGTGTGTAGTGTAGGGTCCACTGTAATAGTGATAGATGTGTGTGGTGTAGGGTCCACTGTAATAGTGATAGATGTGTGTGGTGTAGGGTCCACTGTAATAGTGATAGATGTATGTAGTGTAGGGTCCACTGTAATAGTGATAGATGTGGTGTAGGGTCCACTGTAATAGTGATAGATGTGTGTGTTGTAGGGTCCACTGTAATAGTAATAGATGTGTGTAGTGTAGGGTCCACTGTAATAGTAATAGATGTGTGTAGTGTAGGGTCCACTGTAATAGTGATAGATGTGTGTGGTGTAGGGTCCACTGTAATTGTGATAGATGTGTGTGATGTAGGGTCCACTGTAATAGTGATAGATGTATGTGGTGTAGGGTCCACTGTAATAGTGATAGATGTGTAGTGTAGGGTCCACTGTAATAGTGATAGATGTATGTAGTGTAGGGTCCACTGTAATAGTGATAGATGTGGTGTAGGGTCCACTGTAATAGTGATAGATGTGTGTGGTGTAGGGTCCACTGTAATAGTGATAGATGTATGTGGTGTAGGGTCCACTGTAATAGTGATAGATGTATGTGGTGTAGGGTCCACTGTAATAGTGATAGATGTATGTGGTGTAGGGTCCACTGTAATAGTGATAGATGTATGTGGTGTAGGGTCCACTGTAATAGTGATAGATGTGTGTAGTGTAGGGTCCACTGTAATAGTGATATATGTGTGTAGTGTAGGGTCCACTGTAATAGTGATAGATGTGTGTAGTGTAGGGTCCACTGTAATAGTGATAGATGTGTGTGGTGTAGGGTCCACTGTAATAGTGATAGATGTGTGTAGTGTAGGGTCCACTGTAATAGTGGTAGATGTGTGTGGTGTAGGGTCCACTGTAATAGTGATAGATGTGTGTGGTGTAGGGTCCACTGTAATTGTGATAGATGTGTGTGGTGTAGGGTCCACTGTAATAGTGATAGATGTATGTGGTGTAGGGTCCACTGTAATAGTGATAGATGTGTAGTGTAGGGTCCACTGTAATAGTGATATATGTATGTGGTGTAGGGTCCACTGTAATAGTGATAGATGTATGTGGTGTAGGGTCCACTGTAATAGTGATAGATGTATGTGGTGTAGGGTCCACTGTAATAGTGATAGATGTGTGTGGTGTAGGGTCCACTGTAATAGTGATAGATGTATGTGGTGTAGGGTCCACTGTAATAGTGATAGATGTATGTGGTGTAGGGTCCACTGTAATAGTGATAGATGTGTGTGGTGTAGGGTCCACTGTAATAGTGATAGATGTATGTGGTGTAGGGTCCACTGTAATAGTGATAGATGTGTGTGGTATAGGGTCCACTGTAATAGTGATAGATGTGTGTGGTGTGGGGTCCATTGTAATAGTGATAGATGTGTGTGGTGTAGGGTCCACTGTAATAGTGATAGATGTATGTGGTGTAGGGTCCCCTGTAATAGTGATAGATGTGTAGTGTAGGGTCCACTGTAATAGTGATAGATGTGTGTGGTGTAGGGTCCACTGTAATAGTGATATATGTGGTGTAGGGTCCACTGTAATAGTGATAGATGTGTGTGTTGTAGGGTCCACTGTAATAGTGATAGATGTGTGTGGTGTGGGGTCCATTGTAATAGTGATAGATGTGTGTGGTGTAGGGTCCACTGTAATAGTGATAGATGTATGTGGTGTAGGGTCCACTGTAATAGTGATAGATGTGTGTGGTGTAGGGTCCACTGTAATAGTGATAGATGTGGTGTGGGGTCCACTGTAATAGTGATAGATGTGTGTGGTGTAGGGTCCACTGTAATAGTGATAGATGTGGTGTAGGGTCCACTGTAATAGTGATAGATGTATGTGGTGTAGGGTCCACTGTAATAGTGATAGATGTGTGTAGTGTAGGGTCCACTGTAATAGTGATAGATGTATGTGGTGTGGGGTCCACTGTAATAGTGATAGATGTGTGTAGTGTAGGGTCCACTGTAATGGTGATAGATGTATGTGGTGTAGGGTCCACTGTAATGGTGATAGATGTATGTGGTGTAGGGTCCACTGTAATGGTGATAGATGTATGTGGTGTAGGGTCCACTGTAATAGTGATAGATGTGTGTAGTGTAGGGTCCACTGTAATAGTGATAGATGTGTGGTGTAGGGTCCACTGTAATAGTGATAGGTGTGTGTGGTGTAGGGTCCACTGTAATAGTGATAGATGTGTGTGGTGTAGGGTCCACTGTAATAGTGATAGATGTGTGTAGTGTAGGGTCCACTGTAATAGTGATAGATGTGTGTGGTGTGGGGTTCACTAATAGTGATAGATGTGGTGTAGGGTCCACTGTAATAGTGATAGATGTATGTAGTGTAGGGTCCACTGTAATAGTGATAGATGTATGTAGTGTAGGGTCCACTGTAATAGTGATAGATGTGTGTGGTGTAGGGTCCACTGTAATAGTGATAGATGTATGTGGTGTAGGGTCCACTGTAATGGTGATAGATGTATGTGGTGTAGGGTCCACTGTAATAGTGATAGATGTGTGTGGTGTAGGGTCCACTGTAATAGTGATAGATGTGTGTAGTGTAGGGTCCACTGTAATAGTGATAGATGTGTGTAGTGTAGGGTCCACTGTAATAGTGATAGATGTGTGTGGTGTAGGGTCCACTGTAATAGTGATAGATGTGTGTAGTGTAGGGTCCACTGTAATAGTGATAGATGTATGTGGTGTAGGGTCCACTGTAATAGTGATAGATGTATGTGGTGTAGGGTCCACTGTAATAGTGATAGATGTGTGTAGTGTAGGGTCCACTGTAATAGTGATAGATGTGTGTGGTGTGGGGTCCACTGTAATAGTGATAGATGTGTGTGGTGTAGGGTCCACTGTAATAGTGATAGATGTGTGTAGTGTAGGGTCCACTGTAATAGTGATAGATGTGTGTGGTGTAGGGTCCACTGTAATAGTGATAGATGTGTGTAGTGTAGGGTCCACTGTAATAGTGATAGATGTGTGTGGTGTGGGGTCCACTGTAATAGTGATAGATGTGTGTAGTGTAGGGTCCACTGTAATAGTGATAGATGTGTGTGGTGTAGGGTCCACTGTAATAGTGATAGATGTGTGTAGTGTAGGGTCCACTGTAATAGTGATAGATGTGTGTGGTGTGGGGTCCACTGTAATAGTGATAGATGTGTGTGTTGTAGGGTCCACTGTAATAGTGATAGATGTGTGTAGTGTAGGGTCCACTGTAATAGTAATAGATGTGTGTAGTGTAGGGTCCACTGTAATAGTGATAGATGTGTGTGGTGTAGGGTCCACTGTAATAGTGATAGATGTGTGTGGTGTAGGGTCCACTGTAATAGTGATAGATGTATGTAGTGTAGGGTCCACTGTAATAGTGATAGATGTGGTGTAGGGTCCACTGTAATAGTGATAGATGTGTGTGTTGTAGGGTCCACTGTAATAGTAATAGATGTGTGTAGTGTAGGGTCCACTGTAATAGTAATAGATGTGTGTAGTGTAGGGTCCACTGTAATAGTGATAGATGTGTGTGGTGTAGGGTCCACTGTAATTGTGATAGATGTGTGTGATGTAGGGTCCACTGTAATAGTGATAGATGTATGTGGTGTAGGGTCCACTGTAATAGTGATAGATGTGTAGTGTAGGGTCCACTGTAATAGTGATAGATGTATGTAGTGTAGGGTCCACTGTAATAGTGATAGATGTGGTGTAGGGTCCACTGTAATAGTGATAGATGTGTGTGGTGTAGGGTCCACTGTAATAGTGATAGATGTATGTGGTGTAGGGTCCACTGTAATAGTGATAGATGTATGTGGTGTAGGGTCCACTGTAATAGTGATAGATGTATGTGGTGTAGGGTCCACTGTAATAGTGATAGATGTATGTGGTGTAGGGTCCACTGTAATAGTGATAGATGTGTGTAGTGTAGGGTCCACTGTAATAGTGATATATGTGTGTAGTGTAGGGTCCACTGTAATAGTGATAGATGTGTGTAGTGTAGGGTCCACTGTAATAGTGATAGATGTGTGTGGTGTAGGGTCCACTGTAATAGTGATAGATGTGTGTAGTGTAGGGTCCACTGTAATAGTGGTAGATGTGTGTGGTGTAGGGTCCACTGTAATAGTGATAGATGTGTGTGGTGTAGGGTCCACTGTAATTGTGATAGATGTGTGTGGTGTAGGGTCCACTGTAATAGTGATAGATGTATGTGGTGTAGGGTCCACTGTAATAGTGATAGATGTGTAGTGTAGGGTCCACTGTAATAGTGATATATGTATGTGGTGTAGGGTCCACTGTAATAGTGATAGATGTGTGTGTTGTAGGGTCCACTGTAATAGTGATAGATGTGTAGTGTAGGGTCCACTGTAATAGTGATAGATGTGTGTGGTGTAGGGTCCACTGTAATAGTGATAGATGTGTAGTGTAGGGTCCACTGTAATAGTGATAGATGTGTGTGGTGTAGGGTCCACTGTAATAGTGATAGATGTGTGTGTTGTAGGGTCCACTGTAATAGTGATAGATGTGTGTAGTGTAGGGTCCACTGTAATAGTAATAGATGTGTGTAGTGTAGGGTCCACTGTAATAGTGATAGATGTGTGTGGTGTAGGGTCCACTGTAATAGTGATAGATGTGTGTGGTGTAGGGTCCACTGTAATTGTGATAGATGTGTGTGGTGTAGGGTCCACTGTAATAGTGATAGATGTATGTGGTGTAGGGTCCACTGTAATAGTGATAGATGTGTAGTGTAGGGTCCACTGTAATAGTGATAGATGTATGTAGTGTAGGGTCCACTGTAATAGTGATAGATGTGGTGTAGGGTCCACTGTAATAGTGATAGATGTGTGTGGTGTAGGGTCCACTGTAATAGTGATAGATGTGTGTTGTGTAGGGTCCACTGTAATAGTGATAGATGTGTGTGGTGTAGGGTCCACTGTAATAGTGATAGATGTATGTGGTGTAGGGTCCACTGTAATAGTGATAGATGTATGTGGTGTAGGGTCCACTGTAATAGTGATAGATGTATGTGGTGTAGGGTCCACTGTAATAGTGATAGATGTGTGTAGTGTAGGGTCCACTGTAATAGTGATATATGTGTGTAGTGTAGGGTCCACTGTAATAGTGATAGATGTGTGTAGTGTAGGGTCCACTGTAATAGTGATAGATGTGTGTGGTGTAGGGTCCACTGTAATAGTGATAGATGTGTGTAGTGTAGGGTCCACTGTAATAGTGATAGATGTGTGTGGTGTAGGGTCCACTGTAATAGTGATAGATGTGTGTGGTGTAGGGTCCACTGTAATTGTGATAGATGTGTGTTGTGTAGGGTCCACTGTAATAGTGATAGATGTATGTGGTGTAGGGTCCACTGTAATAGTGATAGATGTGTAGTGTAGGGTCCACTGTAATAGTGATAGATGTATGTGGTGTAGGGTCCACTGTAATAGTGATAGATGTATGTGGTGTAGGGTCCACTGTAATAGTGATAGATGTATGTGGTGTAGGGTCCACTGTAATAGTGATAGATGTGTGTGGTGTAGGGTCCACTGTAATAGTGATAGATGTATGTGGTGTAGGGTCCACTGTAATAGTGATAGATGTATGTGGTGTAGGGTCCACTGTAATAGTGATAGATGTGTGTGGTGTAGGGTCCACTGTAATAGTGATAGATGTATGTGGTGTAGGGTCCACTGTAATAGTGATAGATGTGTGTGGTATAGGGTCCACTGTAATAGTGATAGATGTATGTGGTGTAGGGTCCACTGTAATAGTGATAGATGTATGTGGTGTAGGGTCCACTGTAATAGTGATAGATGTGTGTGGTGTAGGGTCCACTGTAATAGTGATAGATGTATGTGGTGTAGGGTCCACTGTAATAGTGATAGATGTGTGTGCTATAGGGTCCACTGTAATAGTGATAGATGTGTGTGGTGTGGGGTCCATTGTAATAGTGATAGATGTATGTAGTGTAGGGTCCACTGTAATAGTGATAGATGTGTGTGGTGTAGGGTCCACTGTAATAGTGATACATGTATGTAGTGTAGGGTCCACTGTAATAGTGATAGATGTGTGTAGTGTAGGGTCCACTGTAATAGTGATAGATGTGTGTGGTGTAGGGTCCACTGTAATAGTGATAGATGTGTGTAGTGTAGGGTCCACTGTAATAGTGATAGATGTGTGTGGTGTAGGGTCCACTGTAATAGTGATAGATGTATGTGGTGTAGGGTCCACTGTAATAGTGATAGATGTATGTGGTGTAGGGTCCACTGTAATAGTGATAGATGTATGTAGTGTAGGGTCCACTGTAATAGTGATAGATGTGTGTGGTGTAGGGTCCACTGTAATAGTGATAGATGTGTGTGGTGTAGGGTCCACTGTAATAGTGATAGATGTATGTGGTGTAGGGTCCACTGTAATAGTGATAGATGTGTGTGGTGTAGGGTCCACTGTAATAGTGATAGATGTGTGTGGTGTAGGGTCCACTGTAATAGTGATAGATGTATGTAGTGTAGGGTCCACTGTAATAGTGATAGATGTATGTAGTGTAGGGTCCACTGTAATAGTGATAGATGTGTGTGGATTTGGGTCCACTGTAATACTGATAGATCTGTGTGGTGTAGGGTCCACTGTAATAGTGATAGATGTGTGTGGTGTAGGGTCCACTGTAATAGTGATAGATGTATGTGGTGTAGGGTCCACTGTAATAGTGATAGATGTATGTGGTGTAGGGTCCACTGTAATAGTGATAGATGTATGTGGTGTAGGGTCCACTGTAATAGTGATAGATGTATGTGGTGTAGGGTCCACTGTAATAGTGATAGATGTATGTGGTGTAGGGTCCACTGTAATAGTGATAGATGTATGTGGTGTAGGGTCCACTGTAATAGTGATAGATGTATGTAGTGTAGGGGCCACTGTAATAGTGATAGATGTGTGTGGTGTAGGGTCCACTGTAATAGTGATAGATGTGTGTGGTGTAGGGTCCACTGTAATAGTGATAGATGTGTGTAGTGTAGGGTCCACTGTAATAGTGATAGATGTATGTAGTGTAGGGTCCACTGTAATAGTGATAGATGTGTGTGGTGTAGGGTCCACTGTAATAGTGATATATGTATGTAGTGTAGGCGCCACTGTAATAGTGATAGATGTATGTGGTGTAGGGTCCACTGTAATAGTGATAGATGTATGTAGTGTAGGGGCCACTGTAATAGTGATAGATGTGTGTAGTGTAGGGTCCACTGTAATAGTGATAGATGTATGTAGTGTAGGGTCCACTGTAATAGTGATAGATGTGTGTAGTGTAGGGTCCACTGTAATAGTGATAGATGTATGTAGTGTAGGGTCCACTGTAATAGTGATAGATGTGTGTGGTGTAGTGTCCACTGTAATAGTGATATATGTATGTAGTGTAGGCGCCACTGTAATAGTGATAGATGTATGTGGTGTAGGGTCCACTGTAATAGTGATAGATGTATGTAGTGTAGGGGCCACTGTAATAGTGATAGATGTATGTGGTGTAGGGTCCACTGTAATAGTGATATATATGTGTAGTGTAGGGTCCACTGTAATAGTGATAGATGTGTGTGGTGTGGGGTCCACTGTAATAGTGATAGATGTGTGTGGTGTGGGGTCCACTGTAATAGTGATAGATGTGTGTGGTGTAGGGTCCACTGTAATAGTGATAGATGTATGTGGTGTAGGGTCCACTGTAATAGTGATAGATGTGTGTGGTGTAGGGTCCACTGTAATAGTGATAGATGTATGTGGTGTAGGGTCCACTGTAATAGTGATAGATGTGTGTGGTGTAGGGTCCACTGTAATAGTGATAGATGTATGTAGTGTAGGGTCCACTGTAATAGTGATAGATGTATGTGGTGTAGGGTCCACTGTAATAGTGATAGATGTGTGTGGTGTAGGGTCCACTGTAATTGTGATAGATGTGTGTGGTGTAGGGTCCACTGTAATAGTGATAGATGTGTGTGGTGTAGGGTCCACTGTAATAGTGATAGATGTGTAGTGTAGGGTCCACTGTAATAGTGATAGATGTGTGTGGTGTAGGGTCCACTGTAATAGTGATAGATGTGTGTGGTGTAGGGTCCACTGTAATAGTGATAGATGTATGTGGTGTAGGGTCCACTGTAATAGTGATAGATGTATGTAGTGTAGGGTCCACTGTAATAGTGATAGATGTGTGTGGTGTAGGGTCCACTGTAATAGTGATAGATGTATGTGGTGTAGGGTCCACTGTAATAGTGATAGATGTATGTGGTTTTGGGTCCATTGTAATAGTGATAGATGTGTGTGGTGTAGGGTCCACTGTAGTAGTGATAGATGTATGTGGTGTAGGGTCCACTGTAATAGTGATATATGTATGTAGTGTAGGGTCCACTGTAATAGTGATAGATGTGTGTGGTGTAGGGTCCACTGTAATAGTGATAGATGTATGTGGTGTAGGGTCCACTGTAATAGTGATAGATGTGTGTGGTATAGGGTCCACTGTAATAGTGATAGATGTGTGTGGTGTGGGGTCCATTGTAATAGTGATAGATGTGTGTGGTGTAGGGTCCACTGTAATAGTGATAGATGTATGTGGTGTAGGGTCCACTGTAATAGTGATAGATGTATGTGGTGTAGGGTCCACTGTAATAGTGATAGATGTGTGGTGTAGGGTCCACTGTAATAGTGATAGATGTATGTGGTGTAGGGTGCACTGTAATAGTGATAGATGTATGTGGTGTAGGGTCCACTGTAATAGTGATAGATGTATGTAGTGTAGGGTCCACTGTAATAGTGATAGATGTGTGTGGTGTAGAGTCCACTGTAATAGTGATAGATGTGTGTGGTGTAGGGTCCACTGTAATAGTGATAAATGTATGTAGTGTAGGATCCACTGTAATAGTGATAGATGTATGTAGTGTAGGGTCCACTGTAATAGTGATAGATGTATGTGGTGTAGGGTCCACTGTAATAGTGATAGATGTGTGTAGTGTAGGGTCCACTGTAATAGTGATAGATGTATGTGGTGTAGGGTCCACTGTAATGGTGATAGATGTGTGTGGTGTAGGGTCCACTGTAATAGTGATAGATGTGGTGTGGGGTCCACTGTAATAGTGATAGATGTGTGTGGTGTAGGGTCCACTGTAATAGTGATAGATGTGGTGTAGGGTCCACTGTAATAGTGATAGATGTATGTGGTGTAGGGTCCACTGTAATAGTGATAGATGTGTGTAGTGTAGGGTCCACTGTAATAGTGATAGATGTATGTGGTGTGGGGTCCACTGTAATAGTGATAGATGTGTGTAGTGTAGGGTCCACTGTAATGGTGATAGATGTATGTGGTGTAGGGTCCACTGTAATGGTGATAGATGTATGTGGTGTAGGGTCCACTGTAATGGTGATAGATGTATGTGGTGTAGGGTCCACTGTAATAGTGATAGATGTGTGTAGTGTAGGGTCCACTGTAATAGTGATAGATGTGTGGTGTAGGGTCCACTGTAATAGTGATAGGTGTGTGTGGTGTAGGGTCCACTGTAATAGTGATAGATGTGTGTGGTGTAGGGTCCACTGTAATAGTGATAGATGTGTGTAGTGTAGGGTCCACTGTAATAGTGATAGATGTGTGTGGTGTGGGGTTCACTAATAGTGATAGATGTGGTGTAGGGTCCACTGTAATAGTGATAGATGTATGTAGTGTAGGGTCCACTGTAATAGTGATAGATGTATGTAGTGTAGGGTCCACTGTAATAGTGATAGATGTGTGTGGTGTAGGGTCCACTGTAATAGTGATAGATGTATGTGGTGTAGGGTCCACTGTAATGGTGATAGATGTATGTGGTGTAGGGTCCACTGTAATAGTGATAGATGTGTGTGGTGTAGGGTCCACTGTAATAGTGATAGATGTGTGTAGTGTAGGGTCCACTGTAATAGTGATAGATGTGTGTAGTGTAGGGTCCACTGTAATAGTGATAGATGTGTGTGGTGTAGGGTCCACTGTAATAGTGATAGATGTGTGTAGTGTAGGGTCCACTGTAATAGTGATAGATGTATGTGGTGTAGGGTCCACTGTAATAGTGATAGATGTGTGTAGTGTAGGGTCCACTGTAATAGTGATAGATGTGTGTGGTGTAGGGTCCACTGTAATAGTGATAGATGTGTGTAGTGTAGGGTCCACTGTAATAGTGATAGATGTGTGTGGTGTGGGGTCCACTGTAATAGTGATAGATGTGTGTGTTGTAGGGTCCACTGTAATAGTGATAGATGTGTGTAGTGTAGGGTCCACTGTAATAGTAATAGATGTGTGTAGTGTAGGGTCCACTGTAATAGTGATAGATGTGTGTGGTGTAGGGTCCACTGTAATAGTGATAGATGTGTGTGGTGTAGGGTCCACTGTAATAGTGATAGATGTATGTAGTGTAGGGTCCACTGTAATAGTGATAGATGTGGTGTAGGGTCCACTGTAATAGTGATAGATGTGTGTGTTGTAGGGTCCACTGTAATAGTAATAGATGTGTGTAGTGTAGGGTCCACTGTAATAGTAATAGATGTGTGTAGTGTAGGGTCCACTGTAATAGTGATAGATGTGTGTGGTGTAGGGTCCACTGTAATTGTGATAGATGTGTGTGATGTAGGGTCCACTGTAATAGTGATAGATGTATGTGGTGTAGGGTCCACTGTAATAGTGATAGATGTGTAGTGTAGGGTCCACTGTAATAGTGATAGATGTATGTAGTGTAGGGTCCACTGTAATAGTGATAGATGTGGTGTAGGGTCCACTGTAATAGTGATAGATGTGTGTGGTGTAGGGTCCACTGTAATAGTGATAGATGTATGTGGTGTAGGGTCCACTGTAATAGTGATAGATGTATGTGGTGTAGGGTCCACTGTAATAGTGATAGATGTATGTGGTGTAGGGTCCACTGTAATAGTGATAGATGTATGTGGTGTAGGGTCCACTGTAATAGTGATAGATGTGTGTAGTGTAGGGTCCACTGTAATAGTGATATATGTGTGTAGTGTAGGGTCCACTGTAATAGTGATAGATGTGTGTAGTGTAGGGTCCACTGTAATAGTGATAGATGTGTGTGGTGTAGGGTCCACTGTAATAGTGATAGATGTGTGTAGTGTAGGGTCCACTGTAATAGTGGTAGATGTGTGTGGTGTAGGGTCCACTGTAATAGTGATAGATGTGTGTGGTGTAGGGTCCACTGTAATTGTGATAGATGTGTGTGGTGTAGGGTCCACTGTAATAGTGATAGATGTATGTGGTGTAGGGTCCACTGTAATAGTGATAGATGTGTAGTGTAGGGTCCACTGTAATAGTGATATATGTATGTGGTGTAGGGTCCACTGTAATAGTGATAGATGTATGTGGTGTAGGGTCCACTGTAATAGTGATAGATGTATGTGGTGTAGGGTCCACTGTAATAGTGATAGATGTGTGTGGTGTAGGGTCCACTGTAATAGTGATAGATGTATGTGGTGTAGGGTCCACTGTAATAGTGATAGATGTATGTGGTGTAGGGTCCACTGTAATAGTGATAGATGTGTGTGGTGTAGGGTCCACTGTAATAGTGATAGATGTATGTGGTGTAGGGTCCACTGTAATAGTGATAGATGTGTGTGGTATAGGGTCCACTGTAATAGTGATAGATGTGTGTGGTGTGGGGTCCATTGTAATAGTGATAGATGTGTGTGGTGTAGGGTCCACTGTAATAGTGATAGATGTATGTGGTGTAGGGTCCCCTGTAATAGTGATAGATGTGTAGTGTAGGGTCCACTGTAATAGTGATAGATGTGTGTGGTGTAGGGTCCACTGTAATAGTGATATATGTGGTGTAGGGTCCACTGTAATAGTGATAGATGTGTGTGTTGTAGGGTCCACTGTAATAGTGATAGATGTGTAGTGTAGGGTCCACTGTAATAGTGATAGATGTGTGTGGTGTAGGGTCCACTGTAATAGTGATAGATGTGTAGTGTAGGGTCCACTGTAATAGTGATAGATGTGTGTGGTGTAGGGTCCACTGTAATAGTGATAGATGTGTGTGTTGTAGGGTCCACTGTAATAGTGATAGATGTGTGTAGTGTAGGGTCCACTGTAATAGTAATAGATGTGTGTAGTGTAGGGTCCACTGTAATAGTGATAGATGTGTGTGGTGTAGGGTCCACTGTAATAGTGATAGATGTGTGTGGTGTAGGGTCCACTGTAATTGTGATAGATGTGTGTGGTGTAGGGTCCACTGTAATAGTGATAGATGTATGTGGTGTAGGGTCCACTGTAATAGTGATAGATGTGTAGTGTAGGGTCCACTGTAATAGTGATAGATGTATGTAGTGTAGGGTCCACTGTAATAGTGATAGATGTGGTGTAGGGTCCACTGTAATAGTGATAGATGTGTGTGGTGTAGGGTCCACTGTAATAGTGATAGATGTGTGTTGTGTAGGGTCCACTGTAATAGTGATAGATGTGTGTGGTGTAGGGTCCACTGTAATAGTGATAGATGTATGTGGTGTAGGGTCCACTGTAATAGTGATAGATGTATGTGGTGTAGGGTCCACTGTAATAGTGATAGATGTATGTGGTGTAGGGTCCACTGTAATAGTGATAGATGTGTGTAGTGTAGGGTCCACTGTAATAGTGATATATGTGTGTAGTGTAGGGTCCACTGTAATAGTGATAGATGTGTGTAGTGTAGGGTCCACTGTAATAGTGATAGATGTGTGTGGTGTAGGGTCCACTGTAATAGTGATAGATGTGTGTAGTGTAGGGTCCACTGTAATAGTGATAGATGTGTGTGGTGTAGGGTCCACTGTAATAGTGATAGATGTGTGTGGTGTAGGGTCCACTGTAATTGTGATAGATGTGTGTTGTGTAGGGTCCACTGTAATAGTGATAGATGTATGTGGTGTAGGGTCCACTGTAATAGTGATAGATGTGTAGTGTAGGGTCCACTGTAATAGTGATAGATGTATGTGGTGTAGGGTCCACTGTAATAGTGATAGATGTATGTGGTGTAGGGTCCACTGTAATAGTGATAGATGTATGTGGTGTAGGGTCCACTGTAATAGTGATAGATGTGTGTGGTGTAGGGTCCACTGTAATAGTGATAGATGTATGTGGTGTAGGGTCCACTGTAATAGTGATAGATGTATGTGGTGTAGGGTCCACTGTAATAGTGATAGATGTGTGTGGTGTAGGGTCCACTGTAATAGTGATAGATGTATGTGGTGTAGGGTCCACTGTAATAGTGATAGATGTGTGTGGTATAGGGTCCACTGTAATAGTGATAGATGTATGTGGTGTAGGGTCCACTGTAATAGTGATAGATGTATGTGGTGTAGGGTCCACTGTAATAGTGATAGATGTGTGTGGTGTAGGGTCCACTGTAATAGTGATAGATGTATGTGGTGTAGGGTCCACTGTAATAGTGATAGATGTGTGTGCTATAGGGTCCACTGTAATAGTGATAGATGTGTGTGGTGTGGGGTCCATTGTAATAGTGATAGATGTATGTAGTGTAGGGTCCACTGTAATAGTGATAGATGTGTGTGGTGTAGGGTCCACTGTAATAGTGATACATGTATGTAGTGTAGGGTCCACTGTAATAGTGATAGATGTGTGTAGTGTAGGGTCCACTGTAATAGTGATAGATGTGTGTAGTGTAGGGTCCACTGTAATAGTGATAGATGTATGTAGTGTAGGGTCCACTGTAATAGTGATAGATGTGTGTGGTGTAGGGTCCACTGTAATAGTGATAGATGTGTGTGGTGTAGGGTCCACTGTAATAGTGATAGATGTATGTGGTGTAGGGTCCACTGTAATAGTGATAGATGTGTGTGGTGTAGGGTCCACTGTAATAGTGATAGATGTGTGTGGTGTAGGGTCCACTGTAATAGTGATAGATGTATGTAGTGTAGGGTCCACTGTAATAGTGATAGATGTATGTAGTGTAGGGTCCACTGTAATAGTGATAGATGTGTGTGGATTTGGGTCCACTGTAATACTGATAGATCTGTGTGGTGTAGGGTCCACTGTAATAGTGATAGATGTGTGTGGTGTAGGGTCCACTGTAATAGTGATAGATGTATGTGGTGTAGGGTCCACTGTAATAGTGATAGATGTATGTGGTGTAGGGTCCACTGTAATAGTGATAGATGTATGTGGTGTAGGGTCCACTGTAATAGTGATAGATGTATGTGGTGTAGGGTCCACTGTAATAGTGATAGATGTATGTGGTGTAGGGTCCACTGTAATAGTGATAGATGTATGTGGTGTAGGGTCCACTGTAATAGTGATAGATGTATGTAGTGTAGGGGCCACTGTAATAGTGATAGATGTGTGTGGTGTAGGGTCCACTGTAATAGTGATAGATGTGTGTGGTGTAGGGTCCACTGTAATAGTGATAGATGTGTGTAGTGTAGGGTCCACTGTAATAGTGATATATGTATGTAGTGTAGGCGCCACTGTAATAGTGATAGATGTATGTGGTGTAGGGTCCACTGTAATAGTGATAGATGTATGTAGTGTAGGGGCCACTGTAATAGTGATAGATGTATGTGGTGTAGGGTCCACTGTAATAGTGATATATATGTGTAGTGTAGGGTCCACTGTAATAGTGATAGATGTGTGTGGTGTGGGGTCCACTGTAATAGTGATAGATGTGTGTGGTGTGGGGTCCACTGTAATAGTGATAGATGTGTGTGGTGTAGGGTCCACTGTAATAGTGATAGATGTATGTGGTGTAGGGTCCACTGTAATAGTGATAGATGTGTGTGGTGTAGGGTCCACTGTAATAGTGATAGATGTATGTGGTGTAGGGTCCACTGTAATAGTGATAGATGTGTGTGGTGTAGGGTCCACTGTAATAGTGATAGATGTATGTAGTGTAGGGTCCACTGTAATAGTGATAGATGTATGTGGTGTAGGGTCCACTGTAATAGTGATAGATGTGTGTGGTGTAGGGTCCACTGTAATTGTGATAGATGTGTGTGGTGTAGGGTCCACTGTAATAGTGATAGATGTGTGTGGTGTAGGGTCCACTGTAATAGTGATAGATGTGTAGTGTAGGGTCCACTGTAATAGTGATAGATGTGTGTGGTGTAGGGTCCACTGTAATAGTGATAGATGTGTGTGGTGTAGGGTCCACTGTAATAGTGATAGATGTATGTGGTGTAGGGTCCACTGTAATAGTGATAGATGTATGTAGTGTAGGGTCCACTGTAATAGTGATAGATGTGTGTGGTGTAGGGTCCACTGTAATAGTGATAGATGTATGTGGTGTAGGGTCCACTGTAATAGTGATAGATGTATGTGGTTTTGGGTCCATTGTAATAGTGATAGATGTGTGTGGTGTAGGGTCCACTGTAATAGTGATAGATGTATGTGGTGTAGGGTCCACTGTAATAGTGATAGATGTGTGTGGTGTAGGGTCCACTGTAGTAGTGATAGATGTATGTGGTGTAGGGTCCACTGTAATAGTGATATATGTATGTAGTGTAGGGTCCACTGTAATAGTGATAGATGTGTGTGGTGTAGGGTCCACTGTAATAGTGATAGATGTATGTGGTGTAGGGTCCACTGTAATAGTGATAGATGTGTGTGGTATAGGGTCCACTGTAATAGTGATAGATGTGTGTGGTGTGGGGTCCATTGTAATAGTGATAGATGTGTGTGGTGTAGGGTCCACTGTAATAGTGATAGATGTATGTGGTGTAGGGTCCACTGTAATAGTGATAGATGTATGTGGTGTAGGGTCCACTGTAATAGTGATAGATGTTTGTGGTGTAGGGTTCACTGTAATAGTGATAGATGTGTGTGGTGTAGGGTCCACTGTAATAGTGATAGATGTATGTGGTGTAGGGTCCACTGTAATAGTGATAGATGTGTGTGCTATAGGGTCCACTGTAATAGTGATAGATGTGTGTGGTGTGGGGTCCATTGTAATAGTGATAGATGTATGTAGTGTAGGGTCCACTGTAATTGTGATAGATGTATGTAGTGTAGGGTCCACTGTAATAGTGATAGATGTGTGTGGTGTAGGGTCCACTGTAATAGTGATATATGTATGTGGTGTAGGGTCCACTGTAATAGTGATATATGTATGTGGTGTAGGGTCCACTGTAATAGTGATAGATGTATGTGGTGTAGGCTCCACTGTAATAGTGATAGATGTGTGTAGTGTAGGGTCCACTGTAATAGTGATAGATGTGTGTGGTGTAGGGTCCACTGTAATAGTGATAGATGTATGTGGTGTAGGGTGCACTGTAATAGTGATAGATGTATGTGGTGTAGGGTCCACTGTAATAGTGATAGATGTATGTAGTGTAGGGTCCACTGTAATAGTGATAGATGTGTGTGGTGTAGAGTCCACTGTAATAGTGATAGATGTGTGTGGTGTAGGGTCCACTGTAATAGTGATAGATGTATGTGGTGTAGGGTCCACTGTAATAGTGATAGATGTATGTAGTGTAGGGTCCACTGTAATAGTGATAGATGTGTGTGGTGTAGGGTCCACTGTAATAGTGATAGATGTATGTAGTGTAGGGTCCATTGTAATAGTGATAGATGTATGTAGTGTAGGGTCCACTGTAATAGTGATAGATGTATGTGGTGTAGGGTCCACTGTAATAGTGATAGATGTGTGTGGTGTAGGGTCCACTGTAATAGTGATAGATGTATGTGGTGTAGGGTCCACTGTAATAGTGATAGATGTATGTGGTGTAGGGTCCACTGTAATAGTGATAGATGTGTGTGGTGTAGGGTCCACTGTAATAGTGATAGATGTGTGTGGTGTAGGGTCCACTGTAATAGTGAGAGATGTGTGTGGTGTAGGGTCCACTGTAATAGTGATAGATGTATGTGGTGTAGGGTCCACTGTAATAGTGATAGATGTATGTGGTGTAGGGTCCACTGTAATAGTGATAGATGTATGTGGTGTAGGGTCCACTGTAATAGTGATAGATGTGTGTGGTGTAGGGTCCACTGTAATAGTGATAGATGTGTGTGGTGTAGGGTCCACTGTAATAGTGAGAGATGTGTGTGGTGTAGGGTCCACTGTAATAGTGATAGATGTATGTGGTGTAGGGTCCACTGTAATAGTGATAGATGTATGTGGTGTAGGGTCCACTGTAATAGTGATAGATGTATGTAGTGTAGGGTCCACTGTAATAGTGATAGATGTATGTGGTGTAGGGTCCACTGTAATAGTGATAGATGTATGTGGTGTAGGGTCCACTGTAATAGTGATAGATGTATGTGGTGTAGGGTCCACTGTAATAGTGATAGCTGTGTGTGGTGTAGGGTCCACTGTAATAGTGATAGATGTATGTGGTGTAGGGTCCACTGTAATAGTGATAGATGTATGTAGTGTAGGGTCCATTGTAATAGTGATAGATGTATGTAGTGTAGGGTCCACTGTAATAGTGATAGATGTGTGTGGTGTAGGGTCCACTGTAATAGTGATAGATGTGTGTGGTGTAGGGTCCACTGTAATAGTGATAGATGTGTGGTGTAGGGTCCACTGTAATAGTGATAGATGTGTGTGGTGTAGGGTCCACTGTAATAGTGATAGATGTATGTAGTGTAGGGTCCACTGTAATAGTGATAGATGTGGTGTAGGGTCCACTGTAATAGTGATAGATGTGTGTGGTGTAGGGTCCACCGTAATAGTGATAGATGTATGTGGTGTAGGGTCCACTGTAATAGTGATAGATGTATGTGGTGTAGGGTCCACTGTAATAGTGATAGATGTATGTAGTGTAGGGTCCACTGTAATAGTGATAGATGTGGTGTAGGGTCCACTGTAATAGTGATAGATGTGTGTGGTGTGGGGTCCACTGTAATAGTGATAGATGTGTGTAGTGTAGGGTCCACTGTAATAGTGATATATGTGTGTAGTGTAGGGTCCACTGTAATAGTGATAGATTTGTGTGGTGTGGGGTCCACTAATAGTGATAGATGTGGTGTAGGGTCCACTGTAATAGTGATAGATGTGTGTGGTGTAGGGTCCACTGTAATAGTGATAGATGTGTGTGGTGTAGGGTCCACTGTAATAGTGATAGATGTGTGTGGTGTAGGGTCCACTGTAATAGTGATAGATGTGTGTGGTGTAGGGTCCACTGTAATAGTGATAGATGTGTGTGGTGTAGGGTCCACTGTAATAGTGATAGATGTATGTAGTGTAGGGTCCACTGTAATAGTGATAGATGTATGTAGTGTAGGGTCCACTGTAATAGTGATAGATGTATGTGGTGTAGGGTCCACTGTAATAGTGATAGATGTGTGTGGTGTAGGGTCCACTGTAATAGTGATAGATGTGTGTAGTGTAGGGTCCACTGTAATAGTGATAGATGTGTGTAGTGTAGGGTCCACTGTAATGGTGATAGATGTGTGTGGTGTAGGGTCCACTGTAATAGTGATAGATGTGTGTGGTGTGGGGTCCATTGTAATAGTGATAGATGTATGTAGTGTAGGGTCCACTGCAATAGTGATAGATGTGTGTGGTGTAGGGTCCACTGTAATAGTGATAGATGTATGTTGTGTAGGGTCCACTGTAATAGTGATAGATGTGTGTGGTGTAGGGTCCACTGTAATAGTGATAGATGTGTGTAGTGTAGGGTCCACTGTAATGGTGATAGATGTGTGTGGTGTAGTGTCCACTGTAATAGTGATAGATGTGTGTGGTGTGGGGTCCATTGTAATAGTGATAGATGTATGTAGTGTAGGGTCCACTGTAATAGTGATAGATGTGTGTGGTGTAGGATCCACTGTAATAGTGATAGATGTATGTAGTGTAGGGTCCACTGTAATAGTGATAGATGTATGTGGTGTAGGGTCCACTGTAATAGTGGTAGATGTGTGTGGTGTAGGGTCCACTGTAATAGTGATAGATGTGTGTGGTGTAGGGTCTACTGTAATAGTGATAGATGTGTGTGGTGTAGGGTCTACTGTAATAGTGGTAGATGTGTGTGGTGTAGGGTCCACTGTAATAGTGATAGATGTGTGTGGTGTAGGGTCTACTGTAATAGTGATATATGTATGTAGTGTAGGGGCCACTGTAATAGTGATAGATGTATGTGGTGTAGGGTCCACTGTAATAGTGATATATGTATGTAGTGTAGGGTCCACTGTAATAGTGATAGATGTATGTGGTGTAGGGTCCACTGTAATAGTGATAGATGTATGTAGTGTAGGGGCCACTGTAATAGTGATAGATGTATGTGGTGTAGGGTCCACTGTAATAGTGATATATATGTGTAGTGTAGGGTCCACTGTAATAGTGATAGATGTGTGTGGTGTAGGGTCCACTGTAATAGTGATAGATGTGTGTGGTGTAGGGTCCACTGTAATAGTGATAGATGTGTGTGGTGTAGGGTCCACTGTAATAGTGATAGATGTGTGGTGTAGGGTCCACTGTAATAGTGATAGATGTGTGTGGTGTAGGGTCCACTGTAATAGTGATAGATGTATGTAGTGTAGGGTCCACTGTAATAGTGATAGATGTGGTGTAGGGTCCACTGTAATAGTGATAGATGTGTGTGGTGTAGGGTCCACCGTAATAGTGATAGATGTATGTGGTGTAGGGTCCACTGTAATAGTGATAGATGTATGTGGTGTAGGGTCCACTGTAATAGTGATAGATGTATGTAGTGTAGGGTCCACTGTAATAGTGATAGATGTGGTGTAGGGTCCACTGTAATAGTGATAGATGTGTGTGGTGTGGGGTCCACTGTAATAGTGATAGATGTGTGTAGTGTAGGGTCCACTGTAATAGTGATATATGTGTGTAGTGTAGGGTCCACTGTAATAGTGATAGATTTGTGTGGTGTGGGGTCCACTAATAGTGATAGATGTGGTGTAGGGTCCACTGTAATAGTGATAGATGTGTGTGGTGTAGGGTCCACTGTAATAGTGATAGATGTATGTAGTGTAGGGTCCACTGTAATAGTGATAGATGTGTAGTGTAGGGTCCACTGTAATAGTGATAGATGTATGTAGTGTAGGGTCCACTGTAATAGTGATAGATGTATGTAGTGTAGGGTCCACTGTAATAGTGATAGATGTATGTAGTGTAGGGTCCACTGTAATAGTGATAGATGTATGTAGTGTAGGGTCCACTGTAATAGTGATAGATGTATGTGGTGTAGGGTCCACTGTAATAGTGATAGATGTATGTAGTGTAGGGTCCACTGTAATAGTGATAGATGTATGTAGTGTAGGGTCCACTGTAATAGTGATAGATGTGTAGTGTAGGGTCCACTGTAATAGTGATAGATGTATGTAGTGTAGGGTCCACTGTAATAGTGATAGATGTATGTGGTGTAGGGTCCACTGTAATAGTGATAGATGTGTGTGGTGTAGGGTCCACTGTAATTGTGATAGATGTGTGTGGTGTAGGGTCCACTGTAATAGTGATAGATGTGTGTGGTGTAGGGTCCACTGTAATAGTGATAGATGTGTAGTGTAGGGTCCACTGTAATAGTGATAGATGTGTGTGGTGTAGGGTCCACTGTAATAGTGATAGATGTGTGTGGTGTAGGGTCCACTGTAATAGTGATAGATGTATGTGGTGTAGGGTCCACTGTAATAGTGATAGATGTATGTAGTGTAGGGTCCACTGTAATAGTGATAGATGTGTGTGGTGTAGGGTCCACTGTAATAGTGATAGATGTATGTGGTGTAGGGTCCACTGTAATAGTGATAGATGTATGTGGTTTTGGGTCCATTGTAATAGTGATAGATGTGTGTGGTGTAGGGTCCACTGTAATAGTGATAGATGTATGTGGTGTAGGGTCCACTGTAATAGTGATAGATGTATGTGGTGTAGGGTCCACTGTAATAGTGATAGATGTGTGGTGTAGGGTCCACTGTAATAGTGATAGATGTATGTGGTGTAGGGTCCACTGTAATAGTGATAGATGTGTGTGGTGTAGGGTCCACTGTAATAGTGATAGATGTGTGTAGTGTAGGGTCCACTGTAATAGTTATAGATGTATGTAGTGTAGGGTCCACTGTAATAGTGATAGATGTGTGTGGTGTAGGGTCCACTGTAATAGTGATAGATGTGTGTGGTGTAGGGTCCACTGTAATAGTGATAGATGTATGTTGTGTAGGGTCCACTGTAATAGTGATAGATGTGTGTGGTGTAGGGTCCACTGTAATAGTGATAGATGTATGTTGTGTAGGGTCCACTGTAATAGTGATAGATGTGTGTGGTGTAGGGTCCACTGTAATAGTGATAGATGTGTGTGGTGTAGGGTCCACTGTAATAGTGATAGATGTGTGTGGTGTAGGGTCCACTGTAATAGTGATAGATGTATGTGGTGTAGGGTCCACTGTAATAGTGATAGATGTATGTGGTGTAGGGTCCACTGTAATAGTGATAGATGTATGTAGTGTAGGGTCCACTGTAATAGTGATAGATGTATGTGGTGTAGGGTCCACTGTAATAGTGATAGATGTATGTGGTGTAGGGTCCACTGTAATAGTGATAGATGTATGTGGTGTAGGGTCCACTGTAATAGTGATAGATGTATGTAGTGTAGGGTCCACTGTAATAGTGATAGATGTATGTGGTGTAGGGTCCACTGTAATAGTGATAGATGTATGTGGTGTAGGGTCCACTGTAATAGTGATAGATGTATGTAGTGTAGGGGCCACTGTAATAGTGATAGATGTATGTGGTGTAGGGTCCACTGTAATAGTGATAGATGTATGTAGTGTAGGGTCCACTGTAATAGTGATAGATGTATGTGGTGTAGGGTCCACTGTAATAGTGATAGATGTATGTGGTGTAGGGTCCACTGTAATAGTGATAGATGTATGTAGTGTAGGGGCCACTGTAATAGTGATAGATGTATGTGGTGTAGGGTCCACTGTAATAGTGATATATGTGTGTAGTGTAGGGTCCACTGTAATAGTGATAGATGTATGTGGTGTAGGGTCCACTGTAATAGTGATAAATGTATGTGGTGTAGGGTCCACTGTAATTGTGATAGATGTGTGTGGTGTAGGGTCCACTGTAATAGTGATAGATGTGTGTGGTGTAGGGTCCACTGTAATAGTGATAGATGTATGTGGTGTAGGGTCCACTGTAATAGTGATAGATGTGTGTGGTGTAGGGTCCACTGTAATAGTGATAGATGTATGTGGTGTAGGGTCCACTGTAATAGTGATAGATGTATGTAGTGTAGGGTCCACTGTAATAGTGATAGATGTGTGTGGTGTAGGGTCCACTGTAATAGTGATAGATGTGTGGTGTAGGGTCCACTGTAATAGTGATAGATGTGTGGTGTAGGGTCCACTGTAATAGTGATAGATGTGTGTGGTGTAGGGTCCACTGTAATAGTGATAGATGTATGTGGTGTAGGGTCCACTGTAATAGTGATAGATGTGTGTGGTCTAGGGTCCACTGTAATAGTGATAGATGTGTGGTGTAGGGTCCACTGTAATAGTGATAGATGTGTGGTGTAGGGTCCACTGTAATAGTGATAGATGTGTGTGGTGTAGGGTCCACTGTAATAGTGATAGATGTGCGTGGTGTAGTGTCCACTGTAATAGTGATAGATGTATGTGGTGTAGGGTCCACTGTAATAGTGATAGATGTATGTGGTGTAGGGTCCACTGTAATAGTGATAGATGTGTGTGGTGTTGGGTCCACTGTAATAGTGATAGATGTGTGTGGTGTAGGGTCCACTGTAATAGTGATAGATGTGTGTGGTGTAGGGTCCACTGTCATTGTGATAGATGTGTGTGGTGTAGGGTCCACTGTAATAGTGATAGATGTGTGTGGTGTAGGGTCCACTGTAATAGTGATAGATGTGTGTGGTGTAGGGTCCACTGTAATAGTGATAGATGTGTGTGGTGTAGGGTCCACTGTAATAGTGATAGATGTGTGTGGTGTAGGGTCCACTGTAATAGTGATAGATGTGTGTGGTGTAGGGTCCACTGTAATAGTGATAGATGTGTGTGGTGTAGGGTCCACTGTAATTGTGATAGATGTGTGTGGTGTAGGGTCCACTGTAATAGTGATAGATGTGTGTGGTGTAGGGTCCACTGTAATAGTGATAGATGTATGTGGTGTAGGGTCCACTGTAATAGTGATAGATGTATGTAGTGTAGGGTCCACTGTAATAGTGATAGATGTGTGTGGTGTAGGGTCCACTGTAATAGTGATAGATGTATGTGGTGTAGGGTCCACTGTAATAGTGATAGATGTGTGTGGTGTAGGGTCCACTGTAATAGTGATAGATGTATGTAGTGTAGGGTCCACTCTAATAGTGATAGATGTATGTGGTGTAGGGTCCACTGTAATAGTGATAGATGTGTGTGGTGTAGGGTCCACTGTAATAGTGATAGATGTATGTGGTGTAGGGTCCACTGTAATAGTGATAGATGTATGTGGTGTAGGGTCCACTGTAATAGTGATAGATGTATGTGGTTTTGGGTCCATTGTAATAGTGATAGATGTGTGTGGTGTAGGGTCCACTGTAATAGTGATAGATGTGTGTGGTGTAGGGTCCACTGTAATAGTGATAGATGTGTGTGGTGTAGGGTCCACTGTAATAGTGATAGATGTGTGTAGTGTAGGGTCCACTGTAATAGTGATAGATGTGTGTTGTGTAGGGTCCACTGTAATAGTGATATATGTATGTAGTGTAGGGTCCACTGTAATAGTGATAGATGTATGTGGTGTAGGGTCCACTGTAATAGTGATATATGTATGTAGTGTAGGGGCCACTGTAATAGTGATAGATGTGTAGTGTAGGGTCCACTGTAATAGTGATAGATGTATGTAGTGTAGGGTCCACTGTAATAGTGATAGATGTATGTGGTGTAGGGTCCACTGTAATAGTGATAGATGTGTGTGGTGTAGGGTCCACTGTAATAGTGATAGATGTGTGTGGTGTAGGGTCCACTGTAATAGTGATAGATGTGTGTGGTTTTGGGTCCATTCTAATAGTGATAGATGTGTGTGGTGTAGGGTCCACTGTAATAGTGATAGATGTGTGTGGTGTAGGGTCCACTGTAATAGTGATAGATGTGTGTGGTGTATGGTCCACTGTAATAGTGATAGATGTATGTAGTGTAGGGTCCACTGTAATGGTGATAGATATGTGTGGTGTAGGGTCCACTGTAATAGTGATAGATGTATGTGGTGTAGGGTCCACTGTAATAGTGATAGATGTATGTGGTGTAGGGTCCACTGTTATAGTGATAGATGTGCGTGGTGTAGGGTCCACTGTAATAGTGATAGATGTGGTGTAGGGTCCACTGTAATAGTGATAGATGTGTGTGGTGTAGGGTCCACTGTAATAGTGATAGATGTGTGTAGTGTAGGGTCCACTGTAATAGTGATAGATGTATGTGGTGTGGGGTCCACTGTAATAGTGATAGATGTATGTGGTGTAGGGTCCACTGTAATAGTGATAGATGTATGTGGTGTAGGGTCCACTGTAATAGTGATAGATGTATGTAGTGTAGGGTCCACTGTAATAGTGATAGATGTGTGTGGTGTAGGGTCCACTGTAATAGTGATAGATGTATGTAGTGTAGGGTCCACTGTAATAGTGATATATGTGTGTAGTGTAGGGTCCACTGTAATAGTGATAGATGTATGTGGTGTAGGGTCCACTGTAATAGTGATAGATGTATGTGGTGTAGGGTCCACTGTAATAGTGATAGATGTATGTAGTGTAGGGTCCACTGTAATAGTGATAGATGTGTGTAGTGTAGGGTCCACTGTAATAGTGATAGATGTATGTGGTGTAGGGTCCACTGTAATAGTGATAGATGTGTGTGGTGTGGGGTCCACTGTAATAGTGATAGATGTATATGGTGTAGGGTCCACTGTAATAGTGATAGACGTATGTGGTGTAGGGTCCACTGTAATAGTGATAGATGTGTGTGGTGTAGGGTCCACTGTAATAGTGATAGATGTGTGTGGTGTAGGGTCCACTGTAATAGTGATAGATGTATGTGGTGTAGGGTCCACTGTAATAGTGATAGATGTATGTGGTGTAGGGTCCACTGTAATAGTGATAGATGTGTGTGGTGTAGGGTCCACTGTAATAGTGATAGATGTGTGGTGTAGGGTCCACTGTAATAGTGATAGATGTGTGGTGTAGGGTCCACTGTAATAGTGATAGATGTGTGTGGTGTAGGGTCCACTGTAATAGTGATAGATGTGCGTGGTGTAGTGTCCACTGTAATAGTGATAGATGTGTGGTGTAGGGTCCACTGTAATAGTGATAGATGTGTGTGGTGTAGGGTCCACTGTAATAGTGATAGATGTGTGTGGTGTAGGGTCCACTGTAATAGTGATAGATGTGTGTGGTGTAGGGTCCACTGTAATAGTGATAGATGTGTGTGGTGTAGGGTCCACTGTAATAGTGATAGATGTGTGTGGTGTAGGGTCCACTGTAATAGTGATAGATGTGTGTGGTGTAGGGTCCACTGTAATAGTGATAGATGTGTGTGGTGTAGGGTCCACTGTAATAGTGATAGATGTGTGTGGTGTAGGGTCCACTGTAATAGTGATAGATGTGTGTGGTGTAGGGTCCACTGTAATAGTGATAGATGTATGTGGTGTAGGGTCCACTGTAATAGTGATAGATGTATGTAGTGTAGGGTCCACTGTAATAGTGATAGATGTGTGTGGTGTAGGGTCCACTGTAATAGTGATAGATGTATGTGGTGTAGGGTCCACTGTAATAGTGATAGATGTGTGTGGTGTAGGGTCCACTGTAATAGTGATAGATGTGTGTGGTGTAGGGTCCACTGTAATAGTGATAGATGTATGTGGTGTAGGGTCCACTGTAATAGTGATAGATGTATGTGGTGTAGGGTCCACTGTAATAGTGATAGATGTGTGTGGTGTAGGGTCCACTGTAATAGTGATAGATGTGTGGTGTAGGGTCCACTGTAATAGTGATAGATGTGTGGTGTAGGGTCCACTGTAATAGTGATAGATGTGTGTGGTGTAGGGTCCACTGTAATAGTGATAGATGTGCGTGGTGTAGTGTCCACTGTAATAGTGATAGATGTGTGGTGTAGGGTCCACTGTAATAGTGATAGATGTGTGTGGTGTAGGGTCCACTGTAATAGTGATAGATGTGTGTGGTGTAGGGTCCACTGTAATAGTGATAGATGTATATGGTGTAGGGTCCACTGTAATAGTGATAGATGTATGTGGTGTAGGGTCCACTGTAATAGTGATAGATGTGTGTGGTGTAGGGTCCACTGTAATAGTGATAGATGTGTGTGGTGTAGGGTCCACTGTAATAGTGATAGATGTGTGGTGTAGGGTCCACTGTAATAGTGATAGATGTGTGGTGTAGGGTCCACTGTAATAGTGATAGATGTGTGTGGTGTAGGGTCCACTGTAACAGTGATAGATGTGCGTGGTGTAGTGTCCACTGTAATAGTGATAGATGTGTGGTGTAGGGTCCACTGTAATAGTGATAGATGTGTGTGGTGTTGGGTCCACTGTAATAGTGATAGATGTGTGTGGTGTAGGGTCCACTGTAATAGTGATAGATGTGTGTGGTGTTGGGTCCACTGTAATAGTGATAGATGTGTGTGGTGTAGGGTCCACTGTAATAGTGATAGATGTGTGTGGTGTAGGGTCCACTGTAATTGTGATAGATGTGTGTGGTGTAGGGTCCACTGTAATAGTGATAGATGTGTGTGGTGTAGGGTCCACTGTAATAGTGATAGATGTGTGTGGTGTAGGGTCCACTGTAATAGTGATAGATGTGTGTGGTGTAGGGTCCACTGTAATAGTGATAGATGTGTGTGGTGTAGGGTCCACTGTAATAGTGATAGATGTGTGTGGTGTAGGGTCCACTGTAATAGTGATAGATGTGTGTGGTGTAGGGTCCACTGTAATAGTGATAGATGTGTGTGGTGTAGGGTCCACTGTAATAGTGATAGATGTGTGTGGTGTAGGGTCCACTGTAATAGTGATAGATGTATGTGGTGTAGGGTCCACTGTAATAGTGATAGATGTATGTAGTGTAGGGTCCACTGTAATAGTGATAGATGTGTGTGGTGTAGGGTCCACTGTAATAGTGATAGATGTATGTGGTGTAGGGTCCACTGTAATAGTGATAGATGTGTGTGGTGTAGGGTCCACTGTAATAGTGATAGATGTATGTAGTGTAGGGTCCACTCTAATAGTGATAGATGTATGTGGTGTAGGGTCCACTGTAATAGTGATAGATGTGTGTGGTGTAGGGTCCACTGTAATAGTGATAGATGTGTGTGGTGTAGGGTCCACTGTAATAGTGATAGATGTATGTGGTGTAGGGTCCACTGTAATAGTGATAGATGTATGTAGTGTAGGGTCCACTGTAATAGTGATAGATGTGTGTGGTGTAGGGTCCACTGTAATAGTGATAGATGTATGTGGTGTAGGGTCCACTGTAATAGTGATAGATGTATGTGGTTTCGGGTCCATTGTAATAGTGATAGATGTGTGGTGTAGGGTCCACTGTAATAGTGATAGATGTATGTGGTTTTGGGTCCATTGTAATAGTGATAGATGTGTAGTGTTGGGTCCACTGTAATAGTGATAGATGTATGTGGTGTAGGGTCCACTGTAATAGTGATAGATGTATGTAGTGTAGGGTCCACTGTAATAGTGATAGATGTATGTGGTGTAGGGTCCACTGTAATAGTGATAGATGTGTAGTGTAGGGTCCACTGTAATAGTGATAAATGTATGTAGTGTAGGGTCCACTGTAATAGTGATATATGTATGTAGTGTAGGGTCCACTGTAATAGTGATAGATGTGTGGTGTAGGGTCCACTGTAATAGTGATAGATGTGTAGTGTTGGGTCCACTGTAATAGTGATAAATGTATGTAGTGTAGGGTCCACTGTAATAGTGATAGATGTATGTAGTGTAGGGTCCACTGTAATAGTGATAGATGTATGTAGTGTAGGGTCCACTGTAATAGTGATAGATGTGTGGTGTAGGGTCCACTGTAATAGTGATAGATGTGTGTGGTGTAGGGTCCACTGTAATAGTGATAAATGTATGTAGTGTAGGGTCCACTGTAATAGTGATAGATGTATGTGGTTTTGGGTCCATTGTAATAGTGATAGATGTGTGTGGTGTAGGGTCCACTGTAATAGTGATAGATGTGTAGTGTAGGGTCCACTGTAATAGTGATAGATGTGTGTGGTGTAGGGTCCACTGTAATAGTGATAGATGTGTAGTGTAGGGTCCACTGTAATAGTGATAGATGTGTGTGGTGTAGGGTCCACTCTAATAGTGATAGATGTATGTGGTTTTGGGTCCATTGTAATAGTGATAGATGTGTGTGGTGTAGGGTCCTCTGTAATAGTGATAGATGTGTGTGGTGTAGGGTCCACTGTAATAGTGATAGATGTGTGTGGTGTAGGGTCCACTGTAATAGTGATAGATGTGTGTAGTGTAGGGTCCACTGTAATAGTGATAGATGTGTGTTGTGTAGGGTCCACTGTAATAGTGATATATGTATGTAGTGTAGGGTCCACTGTAATAGTGATAGATGTATGTGGTGTAGGGTCCACTGTAATAGTGATATATGTATGTAGTGTAGGGGCCACTGTAATAGTGATAGATGTGTAGTGTAGGGTCCACTGTAATAGTGATAGATGTATGTAGTGTAGGGGCCACTGTAATAGTGATAGATGTATGTGGTGTAGGGTCCACTGTAATAGTGATAGATGTGTGTGGTGTAGGGTCCACTGTAATAGTGATAGATGTGTGTGGTGTAGGGTCCACTGTAATAGTGATAGATGTGTGTGGTGTAGGGTCCACTGTAATAGTGATAGATGTGTGTAGTGTAGGGTCCACTGTAATAGTGATAGATGTATGTAGTGTAGGGTCCACTGTAATAGTGATAGATGTATGTGGTGTAGGGTCCACTGTAATAGTGATAGATGTGTGTGGTGTAGGGTCCACTGTAATGGTGATAGATATGTGTGGTGTAGGGTCCACTGTAATAGTGATAGATGAATGTGGTGTAGGGTCCACTGTAATAGTGATAGATGTATGTGGTGTAGGGTCCACTGTTATAGTGATAGATGTGCGTGGTGTAGGGTCCACTGTAATAGTGATAGATGTGTGTGGTGTAGGGTCCACTGTAATAGTGATAGATGTGTAGTGTAGGGTCCACTGTAATAGTGATAGATGTATGTAGTGTAGGGGCCACTGTAATAGTGATAGATGTATGTGGTGTAGGGTCCACTGTAATAGTGATAGATGTGTGTGGTGTAGGGTCCACTGTAATAGTGATAGATGTGTGTGGTGTAGGGTCCACTGTAATAGTGATAGATGTGTGTGGTGTAGGGTCCACTGTAATAGTGATAGATGTGTGTAGTGTAGGGTCCACTGTAATAGTGATAGATGTATGTAGTGTAGGGTCCACTGTAATAGTGATAGATGTATGTGGTGTAGGGTCCACTGTAATAGTGATAGATGTGTGTGGTGTAGGGTCCACTGTAATAGTGATAGATGTGTGTGGTGTAGGGTCCACTGTAATAGTGATAGATGTATGTGGTGTAGGGTCCACTGTAATTGTGATAGATGTGTGTGGTGTAGGGTCCACTGTAATAGTGATAGATGTGTGTAGTGTAGGGTCCACTGTAATAGTCATAGATGTATGTAGTGTAGGGTCCACTGTAATAGTGATAGATGTATGTAGTGTAGGGTCCACTGTAATAGTGATAGATGTGGTGTAGGGTCCACTGTAATAGTGATAGATGTGTGTGGTGTAGGGTCCACTGTAATAGTGATAGATGTGTGTAGTGTAGGGTCCACTGTAATAGTGATAGATGTATGTGGTGTGGGGTCCACTGTAATAGTGATAGATGTATGTGGTGTAGGGTCCACTGTAATAGTGATAGATGTATGTGGTGTAGGGTCCACTGTAATAGTGATAGATGTATGTAGTGTAGGGTCCACTGTAATAGTGATAGATGTGTGTGGTGTAGGGTCCACTGTAATAGTGATAGATGTGTGTAGTGTAGGGTCCACTGTAATAGTGATATATGTGTGTAGTGTAGGGTCCACTGTAATAGTGATAGATGTGTGTAGTGTAGGGTCCACTGTAATAGTGATAGATGTATGTGGTGTAGGGTCCACTGTAATAGTGATAGATGTGTGTGGTGTGGGGTCCACTGTAATAGTGATAGATGTATATGGTGTAGGGTCCACTGTAATAGTGATAGACGTATGTGGTGTAGGGTCCACTGTAATAGTGATAGATGTGTGTGGTGTAGGGTCCACTGTAATAGTGATAGATGTGCGTGGTGTAGTGTCCACTGTAATAGTGATAGATGTGTGGTGTAGGGTCCACTGTAATAGTGATAGATGTGTGTGGTGTAGGGTCCACTGTAATAGTGATAGATGTGTGTGGTGTAGGGTCCACTGTAATAGTGATAGATGTATATGGTGTAGGGTCCACTGTAATAGTGATAGATGTATGTGGTGTAGGGTCCACTGTAATAGTGATAGATGTGTGTGGTGTAGGGTCCACTGTAATAGTGATAGATGTGTGTGGTGTAGGGTCCACTGTAATAGTGATAGATGTGTGGTGTAGGGTCCACTGTAATAGTGATAGATGTGTGGTGTAGGGTCCACTGTAATAGTGATAGATGTGTGTGGTGTAGGGTCCACTGTAATAGTGATAGATGTGCGTGGTGTAGTGTCCACTGTAATAGTGATAGATGTGTGGTGTAGGGTCCACTGTAATAGTGATAGATGTGTGTGGTGTTGGGTCCACTGTAATAGTGATAGATGTGTGTGGTGTAGGGTCCACTGTAATAGTGATAGATGTGTGTGGTGTAGGGTCCACTGTAATTGTGATAGATGTATGTGGTGTAGGGTCCACTGTAATAGTGATAGATGTGTGTGGTGTAGGGTCCACTGTAATAGTGATAGATGTGTGTGGTGTAGGGTCCACTGTAATAGTGATAGATGTGTGGTGTAGGGTCCACTGTAATAGTGATAGATGTGTGGTGTAGGGTCCACTGTAATAGTGATAGATGTGTGTGGTGTAGGGTCCACTGTAACAGTGATAGATGTGCGTGGTGTAGTGTCCACTGTAATAGTGATAGATGTGTGGTGTAGGGTCCACTGTAATAGTGATAGATGTGTGTGGTGTTGGGTCCACTGTAATAGTGATAGATGTGTGTGGTGTAGGGTCCACTGTAATAGTGATAGATGTGTGTGGTGTAGGGTCCACTGTAATTGTGATAGATGTGTGTGGTGTAGGGTCCACTGTAATAGTGATAGATGTGTGTGGTGTAGGGTCCACTGTAATAGTGATAGATGTGTGTGGTGTAGGGTCCACTGTAATAGTGATAGATGTGTGTAGTGTAGGGTCCACTGTAATTGTGATATATGTATGTGGTGTAGGGTCCACTGTAATAGTGATAGATGTATGTGGTGTAGGGTCCACTGTAATAGTGATAGATGTATGTAGTGTAGGGTCCACTGTAATAGTGATAGATGTGTGTGGTGTAGGGTCCACTGTAATAGTGATAGATGTGTGTAGTGTAGGGTCCACTGTAATAGTGATATATGTGTGTAGTGTAGGGTCCACTGTAATAGTGATAGATGTGTGTAGTGTAGGGTCCACTGTAATAGTGATAGACGTATGTGGTGTAGGGTCCACTGTAATAGTGATAGATGTGTGTGGTGTAGGGTCCACTGTAATAGTGATAGATGTGTGTGGTGTAGGGTCCACTGTAATAGTGATAGATGTATGTAGTGTAGGGTCCACTGTAATAGTGATAGATGTATGTGGTGTAGGGTCCACTGTAATAGTGATAGATGTATGTAGTGTAGGGTCCACTGTAATAGTGATAGATGTGTGTGGTGTAGGGTCCACTGTAATAGTGATAGATGTATGTGGTGTAGGGTCCACTGTAATAGTGATAGATGTATGTGGTTTCGGGTCCACTGTAATAGTGATAGATGTGTGTGGTGTAGGGTCCACTGTAATAGTGATAGATGTGTAGTGTTGGGTCCACTGTAATAGTGATAGATGTATGTGGTGTAGGGTCCACTGTAATAGTGATAGATGTATGTAGTGTAGGGTCCACTGTAATAGTGATAGATGTATGTGGTGTAGGGTCCACTGTAATAGTGATAGATGTGTAGTGTAGGGTCCACTGTAATAGTGATAAATGTATGTAGTGTAGGGTCCACTGTAATAGTGATATATGTATGTAGTGTAGGGTCCACTGTAATAGTGATAGATGTGTGGTGTAGGGTCCACTGTAATAGTGATAGATGTGTAGTGTTGGGTCCACTGTAATAGTGATAAATGTATGTAGTGTAGGGTCCACTGTAATAGTGATAGATGTATGTAGTGTAGGGTCCACTGTAATAGTGATAGATGTATGTAGTGTAGGGTCCACTGTAATAGTGATAGATGTGTGGTGTAGGGTCCACTGTAATAGTGATAGATGTGTGTGGTGTAGGGTCCACTGTAATAGTGATAAATGTATGTAGTGTAGGGTCCACTGTAATAGTGATAGATGTATGTGGTTTTGGGTCCATTGTAATAGTGATAGATGTGTGTGGTGTAGGGTCCACTGTAATAGTGATAGATGTGTAGTGTAGGGTCCACTGTAATAGTGATAGATGTGTGTGGTGTAGGGTCCACTGTAATAGTGATAGATGTGTAGTGTAGGGTCCACTGTAATAGTGATAGATGTGTGTGGTGTAGGGTCCACTGTAATAGTGATAGATGTATGTGGTTTTGGGTCCATTGTAATAGTGATAGATGTGTGTGGTGTAGGGTCCTCTGTAATAGTGATAGATGTGTGTGGTGTAGGGTCCACTGTAATAGTGATAGATGTGTGTAGTGTAGGGTCCACTGTAATAGTGATAGATGTGTGTGGTGTAGGGTCCACTGTAATAGTGATAGATGTGTGTGGTGTAGGGTCCACTGTAATAGTGATAGATGTGTGTGGTGTAGGGTCCACTGTAATAGTGATAGATGTGTGTAGTGTAGGGTCCACTGTAATAGTGATAGATGTGTGTTGTGTAGGGTCCACTGTAATAGTGATATATGTATGTAGTGTAGGGTCCACTGTAATAGTGATAGATGTATGTGGTGTAGGGTCCACTGTAATAGTGATATATGTATGTAGTGTAGGGGCCACTGTAATAGTGATAGATGTGTAGTGTAGGGTCCACTGTAATAGTGATAGATGTATGTAGTGTAGGGGCCACTGTAATAGTGATAGATGTATGTGGTGTAGGGTCCACTGTAATAGTGATAGATGTGTGTGGTGTAGGGTCCACTGTAATAGTGATAGATGTGTGTGGTGTAGGGTCCACTGTAATAGTGATAGATGTGTGTGGTGTAGGGTCCACTGTAATAGTGATAGATGTGTGTAGTGTAGGGTCCACTGTAATAGTGATAGATGTATGTAGTGTAGGGTCCACTGTAATAGTGATAGATGTATGTGGTGTAGGGTCCACTGTAATAGTGATAGATGTGTGTGGTGTAGGGTCCACTGTAATGGTGATAGATATGTGTGGTGTAGGGTCCACTGTAATAGTGATAGATGTATGTGGTGTAGGGTCCACTGTAATAGTGATAGATGTATGTGGTGTAGGGTCCACTGTTATAGTGATAGATGTGCGTGGTGTAGGGTCCACTGTAATAGTGATAGATGTGGTGTAGGGTCCACTGTAATAGTGATAGATGTGTGTGGTGTAGGGTCCACTGTAATAGTGATAGATGTGTAGTGTAGGGTCCACTGTAATAGTGATAGATGTATGTAGTGTAGGGGCCACTGTAATAGTGATAGATGTATGTGGTGTAGGGTCCACTGTAATAGTGATAGATGTATGTGGTGTAGGGTCCACTGTAATAGTGATAGATGTATGTAGTGTAGGGTCCACTGTAATAGTGATAGATGTGTGTGGTGTAGGGTCCACTGTAATAGTGATAGATGTGTGTAGTGTAGGGTCCACTGTAATAGTGATATATGTGTGTAGTGTAGGGTCCACTGTAATAGTGATAGATGTGTGTAGTGTAGGGTCCACTGTAATAGTGATAGATGTATGTGGTGTAGGGTCCACTGTAATAGTGATAGATGTGTGTGGTGTGGGGTCCACTGTAATAGTGATAGATGTATATGGTGTAGGGGCCACTGTAATAGTGATAGACGTATGTGGTGTAGGGTCCACTGTAATAGTGATAGATGTGTGTGGTGTAGGGTCCACTGTAATAGTGATAGATGTGTGTGGTGTAGGGTCCACTGTAATAGTGATAGATGTATGTGGTGTAGGGTCCACTGTAATAGTGATAGATGTATGTGGTGTAGGGTCCACTGTAATAGTGATAGATGTGTGTGGTGTAGGGTCCACTGTAATAGTGATAGATGTGTGTGGTGTAGGGTCCACTGTAATAGTGATAGATGTGTGGTGTAGGGTCCACTGTAATAGTGATAGATGTGTGGTGTAGGGTCCACTGTAATAGTGATAGATGTGTGTGGTGTAGGGTCCACTGTAATAGTGATAGATGTGCGTGGTGTAGTGTCCACTGTAATAGTGATAGATGTGTGGTGTAGGGTCCACTGTAATAGTGATAGATGTGTGTGGTGTAGGGTCCACTGTAATAGTGATAGATGTGTGTGGTGTAGGGTCCACTGTAATAGTGATAGATGTATATGGTGTAGGGTCCACTGTAATAGTGATAGATGTATGTGGTGTAGGGTCCACTGTAATAGTGATAGATGTGTGTGGTGTAGGGTCCACTGTAATAGTGATAGATGTGTGTGGTGTAGGGTCCACTGTAATAGTGATAGATGTGTGTAGTGTAGGGTCCACTGTAATAGTGATAGATGTGTGGTGTAGGGTCCACTGTAATAGTGATAGATGTGTGTGGTGTAGGGTCCACTGTAATAGTGATAGATGTGTGTAGTGTAGGGTCCACTGTAATAGTGATAGATGTGTGGTGTAGGGTCCACTGTAATAGTGATAGATGTGTGGTGTAGGGTCCACTGTAATAGTGATAGATGTGTGTGGTGTAGGGTCCACTGTAATAGTGATAGATGTGCGTGGTGTAGTGTCCACTGTAATAGTGATAGATGTGTGGTGTAGGGTCCACTGTAATAGTGATAGATGTGTGTGGTGTTGGGTCCACTGTAATAGTGATAGATGTGTGTGGTGTAGGGTCCACTGTAATAGTGATAGATGTGTGTGGTGTAGGGTCCACTGTAATTGTGATAGATGTATGTGGTGTAGGGTCCACTGTAATAGTGATAGATGTGTGTGGTGTAGGGTCCACTGTAATAGTGATAGATGTGTGTGGTGTAGGGTCCACTGTAATAGTGATAGATGTGTGTAGTGTAGGGTCCACTGTAATAGTGATAGATGTGTGGTGTAGGGTCCACTGTAATAGTGATAGATGTGTGGTGTAGGGTCCACTGTAATAGTGATAGATGTGTGTGGTGTAGGGTCCACTGTAATAGTGATAGATGTGCGTGGTGTAGTGTCCACTGTAATAGTGATAGATGTGTGGTGTAGGGTCCACTGTAATAGTGATAGATGTGTGTGGTGTTGGGTCCACTGTAATAGTGATAGATGTGTGTGGTGTAGGGTCCACTGTAATAGTGATAGATGTGTGTGGTGTAGGGTCCACTGTAATTGTGATAGATGTATGTGGTGTAGGGTCCACTGTAATAGTGATAGATGTGTGTGGTGTAGGGTCCACTGTAATAGTGATAGATGTGTGTGGTGTAGGGTCCACTGTAATAGTGATAGATGTGTGGTGTAGGGTCCACTGTAATAGTGATAGATGTGTGGTGTAGGGTCCACTGTAATAGTGATAGATGTGTGTGGTGTAGGGTCCACTGTAACAGTGATAGATGTGCGTGGTGTAGTGTCCACTGTAATAGTGATAGATGTGTGTGGTGTAGGGTCCACTGTAACAGTGATAGATGTGCGTGGTGTAGTGTCCACTGTAATAGTGATAGATGTGTGTGGTGTAGGGTCCACTGTAATAGTGATAGATGTGTGTGGTGTAGGGTCCACTGTAATAGTGATAGATGTGTGTGGTGTAGGGTCCACTGTAATAGTGATAGATGTATGTGGTGTAGGGTCCACTGTAATAGTGATAGATGTATGTAGTGTAGGGTCCACTGTAATAGTGATAGATGTGTGTGGTGTAGGGTCCACTGTAATAGTGATAGATGTATGTGGTGTAGGGTCCACTGTAATAGTGATAGATGTGTGTGGTGTAGGGTCCACTGTAATAGTGATAGATGTGTGTGGTGTAGGGTCCACTGTAATAGTGATAGATGTATGTGGTGTAGGGTCCACTGTAATAGTGATAGATGTATGTGGTGTAGGGTCCACTGTAATAGTGATAGATGTGTGTGGTGTAGGGTCCACTGTAATAGTGATAGATGTGTGTAGTGTAGGGTCCACTGTAATAGTGATAGATGTGTGTGGTGTAGGGTCCACTGTAATAGTGATAGATGTATGTGGTGTAGGGTCCACTGTAATAGTGATAGATGTATGTGGTGTAGGGTCCACTGTAATAGTGATAGATGTGTGTGGTGTAGGGTCCACTGTAATAGTGATAGATGTGTGGTGTAGGGTCCACTGTAATAGTGATAGATGTGTGGTGTAGGGTCCACTGTAATAGTGATAGATGTGTGTGGTGTAGGGTCCACTGTAATAGTGATAGATGTGCGTGGTGTAGTGTCCACTGTAATAGTGATAGATGTGTGGTGTAGGGTCCACTGTAATAGTGATAGATGTGTGTGGTGTAGGGTCCACTGTAATAGTGATAGATGTGTGTGGTGTAGGGTCCACTGTAATAGTGATAGATGTATATGGTGTAGGGTCCACTGTAATAGTGATAGATGTATGTGGTGTAGGGTCCACTGTAATAGTGATAGATGTGTGTGGTGTAGGGTCCACTGTAATAGTGATAGATGTGTGTGGTGTAGGGTCCACTGTAATAGTGATAGATGTGTGGTGTAGGGTCCACTGTAATAGTGATAGATGTGTGGTGTAGGGTCCACTGTAATAGTGATAGATGTGTGTGGTGTAGGGTCCACTGTAACAGTGATAGATGTGCGTGGTGTAGTGTCCACTGTAATAGTGATAGATGTGTGGTGTAGGGTCCACTGTAATGGTGATAGATGTGTGTGGTGTAGGGTCCACTGTAATAGTGATAGATGTGTGTGGTGTAGGGTCCACTGTAATAGTGATAGATGTGTGGTGTAGGGTCCACTGTAATGGTGATAGATGTGTGTGGTGTAGGGTCCACTGTAATAGTGATAGATGTGTGTGGTGTAGGGTCCACTGTAATAGTGATAGATGTGTGTGGTGTAGGGTCCACTGTAATTGTGATAGATGTGTGTGGTGTAGGGTCCACTGTAATAGTGATAGATGTGTGTGGTGTAGGGTCCACTGTAATAGTGATAGATGTGTGTGGTGTAGGGTCCACTGTAATAGTGATAGATGTGTGTGGTGTAGGGTCCACTGTAATAGTGATAGATGTGTGTGGTGTAGGGTCCACTGTAATAGTGATAGATGTGTGTGGTGTAGGGTCCACTGTAATAGTGATAGATGTGTGTGGTGTAGGGTCCACTGTAATAGTGATAGATGTGTGTGGTGTAGGGTCCACTGTAATAGTGATAGATGTGTGTGGTGTAGGGTCCACTGTAATAGTGATAGATGTATGTAGTGTAGGGTCCACTGTAATAGTGATATATGTGTGTAGTGTAGGGTCCACTGTAATAGTGATAGATGTGTGTGGTGTAGGGTCCACTGTAATAGTGATAGATGTGTGTAGTGTAGGGTCCACTGTAATAGTGATAGATGTATGTGGTGTGGGGTCCACTGTAATAGTGATAGATGTATGTGGTGTAGGGTCCACTGTAATAGTGATAGATGTGTGTGGTGTAGGGTCCACTGTAATAGTGATAGATGTATGTAGTGTAGGGTCCACTGTAATAGTGATAGATGTATATGGTGTAGGGTCCACTGTAATAGTGATAGACGTATGTGGTGTAGGGTCCACTGTAATAGTGATAGATGTGTGTGGTGTAGGGTCCACTGTAATAGTGATAGATGTGTGTGGTGTAGGGTCCACTGTAATAGTGATAGATGTATGTGGTGTAGGGTCCACTGTAATAGTGATAGATGTATGTGGTGTAGGGTCCACTGTAATAGTGATAGATGTGTGTGGTGTAGGGTCCACTGTAATAGTGATAGATGTGTGTGGTGTAGGGTCCACTGTAATAGTGATAGATGTGTGGTGTAGGGTCCACTGTAATAGTGATAGATGTGTGGTGTAGGGTCCACTGTAATAGTGATAGATGTGTGTGGTGTAGGGTCCACTGTAATAGTGATAGATGTGCGTGGTGTAGTGTCCACTGTAATAGTGATAGATGTGTGGTGTAGGGTCCACTGTAATAGTGATAGATGTGTGTGGTGTAGGGTCCACTGTAATAGTGATAGATGTGTGTGGTGTAGGGTCCACTGTAATAGTGATAGATGTATATGGTGTAGGGTCCACTGTAATAGTGATAGATGTATGTGGTGTAGGGTCCACTGTAATAGTGATAGATGTGTGTGGTGTAGGGTCCACTGTAATAGTGATAGATGTGTGTGGTGTAGGGTCCACTGTAATAGTGATAGATGTGTGGTGTAGGGTCCACTGTAATAGTGATAGATGTGTGGTGTAGGGTCCACTGTAATAGTGATAGATGTGTGTGGTGTAGGGTCCACTGTAATAGTGATAGATGTGCGTGGTGTAGTGTCCACTGTAATAGTGATAGATGTGTGGTGTAGGGTCCACTGTAATAGTGATAGATGTGTGTGGTGTTGGGTCCACTGTAATAGTGATAGATGTGTGTGGTGTAGGGTCCACTGTAATAGTGATAGATGTGTGTGGTGTAGGGTCCACTGTAATTGTGATAGATGTGTGTGGTGTAGGGTCCACTGTAATAGTGATAGATGTGTGTGGTGTAGGGTCCACTGTAATAGTGATAGATGTGTGTGGTGTAGGGTCCACTGTAATAGTGATAGATGTGTGTGGTGTAGGGTCCACTGTAATAGTGATAGATGTGTGTGGTGTAGGGTCCACTGTAATAGTGATAGATGTGTGTGGTGTAGGGTCCACTGTAATAGTGATAGATGTGTGTGGTGTAGGGTCCACTGTAATTGTGATAGATGTGTGTGGTGTAGGGTCCACTGTAATAGTGATAGATGTGTGTGGTGTAGGGTCCACTGTAATAGTGATAGATGTGTGTGGTGTAGGGTCCACTGTAATAGTGATAGATGTGTGTGGTGTAGGGTCCACTGTAATTGTGATAGATGTGTGTGGTGTAGGGTCCACTGTAATAGTGATAGATGTGTAGTGTCCACTGTAATAGTGATAGATGTGTGTGGTGTAGGGTCCATTGTAATAGTGATAGATGTGTAGTGTAGGGTCCACTGTAATAGTGATAGATGTGTGTGGTGTAGGGTCCACTGTAATAGTGATAGATGTGTGTGGTGTAGGGTCCACTGTAATTGTGATAGATGTGTGTGGTGTAGGGTCCACTGTAATAGTGATAGATGTGTGTGGTGTAGGGTCCACTGTAATAGTGATAGATGTATGTGGTGTAGGGTCCACTGTAATAGTGATAGATGTATGTGGTGTAGGGTCCACTGTAATAGTGATAGATGTATGTGGTGTAGGGTCCACTGTAATAGTGATAGATGTATGTGGTGTAGGGTCCACTGTAATAGTGATAGATGTATGTGGTGTAGGGTCCACTGTAATAGTGATAGATGTATGTGGTGTAGGGTCCACTGTAATAGTGATAGATGTATGTGGTGTAGGGTCCACTGTAATAGTGATAGATGTATGTAGTGTAGGGGCCACTGTAATAGTGATAGATGTGTGTGGTGTAGGGTCCACTGTAATAGTGATAGATGTGTGTGGTGTAGGGTCCACTGTAATAGTGATATATGTATGTAGTGTAGGGGCCACTGTAATAGTGATAGATGTATGTGGTGTAGGGTCCACTGTAATAGTGATATATGTATGTAGTGTAGGGTCCACTGTAATAGTGATAGATGTATGTGGTGTAGGGTCCACTGTAATAGTGATAGATGTGTGTGGTGTAGGGTCCACTGTAATAGTGATAGATGTATGTGGTGTAGGGTCCACTGTAATAGTGATAGATGTATGTAGTGTAGGGGCCACTGTAATAGTGATAGATGTATGTGGTGTAGGGTCCACTGTAATAGTGATATATGTATGTAGTGTAGGGTCCACTGTAATAGTGATAGATGTATGTGGTGTAGGGTCCACTGTAATAGTGATAGATGTATGTAGTGTAGGGGCCACTGTAATAGTGATAGATGTATGTGGTGTAGGGTCCACTGTAATAGTGATATATGTGTGTAGTGTAGGGTCCACTGTAATAGTGATAGATGTGTGTGGTGTAGGGTCCACTGTAATAGTGATAGATGTGTGTGGTGTAGGGTCCACTGTAATAGTGATAGATGTATGTAGTGTAGGGTCCACTGTAATAGTGATAGATGTGGTGTAGGGTCCACTGTAATAGTGATAGATGTGTGTGGTGTAGGGTCCACTGTAATAGTGATTGATGTATGTGGTGTAGGGTCCACTGTAATAGTGATAGATGTATGTGGTGTAGGGTCCACTGTAATAGTGATAGATGTATGTGGTGTAGGGTCCACTGTAATAGTGATAGATGTATGTAGTGTAGGGTCCACTGTAATAGTGATAGATGTGGTGTAGGGTCCACTGTAATAGTGATAGATGTGTGTGGTGTAGGGTCCACTGTAATAGTGATAGATGTGTGTAGTGTAGGGTCCATTGTAATAGTGATAGATGTATGTGGTGAGGGGTCCACTGTAATAGTGATAGATGTGTGTAGTGTAGGGTCCACTGTAATAGTGATATATGTGTGTAGTGTAGGGTCCACTGTAATAGTGATAGATGTGTGTGGTGTGGGGTCCATTAATAGTGATAGATGTGGTGTAGGGTCCACTGTAATAGTGATAGATGTGTGTGGTGTAGGGTCCACTGTAATAGTGATAGATGTGTAGTGTAGGGTCCACTGTAATAGTGATAGATGTATGTAGTGTAGGGTCCACTGTAATAGTGATAGATGTATGTAGTGTAGGGTCCACTGTAATAGTGATAGATGTATGTGGTGTAGGGTCCACTGTAATAGTGATAGATGTGTGTGGTGTAGGGTCCACTGTAATTGTGATAGATGTGTGTGGTGTAGGGTCCACTGTAATAGTGATAGATGTGTGTGGTGTAGGGTCCACTGTAATAGTGATAGATGTGTGTAGTGTAGGGTCCACTGTAATAGTGATAGATGTGTGTGGTGTAGGGTCCACTGTAATAGTGATAGATGTATGTGGTGTAGGGTCCACTGTAATAGTGATAGATGTGTGTGGTGTAGGGTCCACTGTAATAGTGATAGATGTGTGTAGTGTAGGGTCCACTGTAATAGTGATAGATGTGTGTGGTGTAGGGTCCACTGTAATAGTGATAGATGTATGTAGTGTAGGGTCCACTGTAATAGTGATAGATGTGTAGTGTAGGGTCCACTGTAATAGTGATAGATGTGTGTGGTGTAGGGTCCACTGTAATAGTGATAGATGTATGTGGTGTAGGGTCCACTGTAATAGTGATAGATGTATGTAGTGTAGGGTCCACTGTAATAGTGATAGATGTGTGTGGTGTAGGGTCCACTGTAATAGTTATAGATGTATGTGGTGTAGGGTCCACTGTAATAGTGATAGATGTATGTGGTTTTGGGTCCATTGTAATAGTGATAGATGTGTGTGGTGTAGGGTCCACTGTAATAGTGATAGATGTGTGTGGTGTAGGGTCCACTGTAATAGTGATAGATGTGTGTGGTGTAGGGTCCACTGTAATAGTGATAGATGTGTGTGGTGTTGGGTCCACTGTAATAGTGATAGATGTGTGTGGTGTAGGGTCCACTGTAATAGTGATAGATGTGTGTGGTGTAGGGTCCACTGTAATTGTGATAGATGTGTGTGGTGTAGGGTCCACTGTAATAGTGATAGATGTGTGTGGTGTAGGGTCCACTGTAATAGTGATAGATGTGTGTGGTGTAGGGTCCACTGTAATAGTGATAGATGTGTGTGGTGTAGGGTCCACTGTAATAGTGATAGATGTGTGTGGTGTAGGGTCCACTGTAATAGTGATAGATGTGTGTGGTGTAGGGTCCACTGTAATAGTGATAGATGTGTGTGGTGTAGGGTCCACTGTAATAGTGATAGATGTATGTGGTGTAGGGTCCACTGTAATAGTGATAGATGTATGTAGTCTAGGGTCCACTGTAATAGTGATAGATGTGTGTGGTGTAGGGTCCACTGTAATAGTGATAGATGTATGTGGTGTAGGGTCCACTGTAATAGTGATAGATGTATGTAGTGTAGGGTCCACTGTAATAGTGATAGATGTGTGTGGTGTAGGGTCCACTGTAATAGTGATAGATGTATGTGGTGTAGGGTCCACTGTAATAGTGATAGATGTGTGTGGTGTAGGGTCCACTGTAATAGTGATAGATGTATGTAGTGTAGGGTCCACTCTAATAGTGATAGATGTATGTGGTGTAGGGTCCACTGTAATAGTGATAGATGTGTTTGGTGTAGGGTCCACTGTAATAGTGATAGATGTGTGTGGTGTAGGGTCCACTGTAATAGTGATAGATGTATGTGGTGTAGGGTCCACTGTAATAGTGATAGATGTATGTAGTGTAGGGTCCACTGTAATAGTGATAGATGTGTGTGGTGTAGGGTCCACTGTAATAGTGATAGATGTATGTGGTTTAGGGTCCACTGTAATAGTGATAGATGTATGTGGTTTTGGGTCCATTGTAATAGTGATAGATGTGTGGTGTAGGGTCCACTGTAATAGTGATAGATGTATGTGGTTTTGGGTCCATTGTAATAGTGATAGATGTGTAGTGTTGGGTCCACTGTAATAGTGATAGATGTATGTGGTGTAGGGTCCACTGTAATAGTGATAGATGTATGTAGTGTAGGGTCCACTGTAATAGTGATAGATGTATGTGGTGTAGGGTCCACTGTAATAGTGATAGATGTGTAGTGTAGGGTCCACTGTAATAGTGATAAATGTATGTAGTGTAGGGTCCACTGTAATAGTGATAGATGTGTAGTGTAGGGTCCACTGTAATAGTGATATATGTATGTAGTGTAGGGTCCACTGTAATAGTGATAGATGTATGTGGTGTAGGGTCCACTGTAATAGTGATAGATGTGTAGTGTAGGGTCCACTGTAATAGTGATATATGTATGTAGTGTAGGGTCCACTGTAATAGTGATAGATGTATGTAGTGTAGGGTCCACTGTAATAGTGATAAATGTATGTGGTGTAGGGTCCACTGTAATAGTGATAGATGTGTAGTGTAGGGTCCACTGTAATAGTGATATATGTATGTAGTGTAGGGTCCACTGTAATAGTGATAGATGTGTGGTGTAGGGTCCACTGTAATAGTGATAGATGTGTCGTGTTGGGTCCACTGTAATAGTGATAAATGTATGTAGTGTAGGGTCCACTGTAATAGTGATAGATGTATGTAGTGTAGGGTCCACTGTAATAGTGATAGATGTATGTAGTGTAGGGTCCACTGTAATAGTGATAGATGTGTGGTGTAGGGTCCACTGTAATAGTGATAGATGTATGTGGTGTAGGGTCCACTGTAATAGTGATAGATGTATGTAGTGTAGGGTCCACTGTAATAGTGATAGATGTATGTAGTGTAGGGTCCACTGTAATAGTGATAGATGTGTAGTGTAGGGTCCACTGTAATAGTGATAAATGTATGTAGTGCAGGGTCCACTGTAATAGTGATAGATGTATGTGGTGTAGGGTCCACTGTAATAGTGATAGATGTGTAGTGTAGGGTCCACTGTAATAGTGATAAATGTATGTAGTGCAGGGTCCACTGTAATAGTGATAGATGTATGTGGTTTTGGGTCCATTGTAATAGTGATAGATGTGTGTGGTGTAGGGTCCACTGTAATAGTGATAGATGTGTGTGGTGTAGGGTCCACTGTAATAGTGATAGATGTGTGTGGTGTAGGGTCCACTGTAATAGTGATAGATGTGTGTGGTGTAGGGTCCACTGTAATAGTGATAGATGTATGTAGTGTAGGGTCCACTGTAATAGTGATAGATGTGTAGTGTAGGGTCCACTGTAATAGTGATAGATGTGTGTGGTGTAGGGTCCACTGTAATAGTGATAGATGTATGTGGTTTTGGGTCCATTGTAATAGTGATAGATGTGTGTGGTGTAGGATCCACTGTAATAGTGATAGATGTGTGTGGTGTAGGGTCCACTGTAATAGTGATAGATGTGTGTGGTGTAGGGTCCACTGTAATAGTGATAGATGTGTGTGGTGTAGGGTCCACTGTAATAGTGATAGATGTATGTAGTGTAGGGTCCACTGTAATAGTGATAGATGTGTAGTGTAGGGTCCACTGTAATAGTGATAGATGTGTGTGGTGTAGGGTCCACTGTAATAGTGATAGATGTATGTGGTTTCGGGTCCATTGTAATAGTGATAGATGTATGTGGTGTAGGGTCCACTGTAATAGTGATAGATGTGTAGTGTAGGGTCCACTGTAATAGTGATAGATGTGTGTGGTGTAGGGTCCACTGTAATAGTGATAGATGTATGTGGTTTTGGGTCCATTGTAATAGTGATAGATGTGTGTGGTGTAGGGTCCACTGTAATAGTGATAGATGTGTAGTGTAGGGTCCACTGTAATAGTGATAGATGTGTGTGGTGTAGGGTCCACTGTAATAGTGATAGATGTATGTGGTTTTGGGTCCATTGTAATAGTGATAGATGTGTGTGGTGTAGGGTCCACTGTAATAGTGATAGATGTGTAGTGTAGGGTCCACTGTAATAGTGATAGATGTGTGTGGTGTAGGGTCCACTGTAATAGTGATAGATGTATGTGGTTTTGGGTCCATTGTAATAGTGATAGATGTGTGTGGTGTAGGGTCCACTGTAATAGTGATAGATGTGTAGTGTAGGGTCCACTGTAATAGTGATAGATGTGTGTGGTGTAGGGTCCACTGTAATAGTGATAGATGTATGTGGTTTTGGGTCCATTGTAATAGTGATAGATGTGTGTGGTGTAGGGTCCACTGTAATAGTGATAGATGTGTGTGGTGTAGGGTCCACTGTAATAGTGATAGATGTGTGTGGTGTAGGGTCCACTGTAATAGTGATAGATGTGTGTAGTGTAGGGTCCACTGTAATAGTGATAGATGTGTGTTGTGTAGGGTCCACTGTAATAGTGATATATGTATGTAGTGTAGGGTCCACTGTAATAGTGATAGATGTATGTGGTGTAGGGTCCACTGTAATAGTGATATACGTATGTAGTGTAGGGGCCACTGTAATAGTGATAGATGTGTGTGGTGTAGGGTCCACTGTAATAGTGATAGATGTGTAGTGTAGGGTCCACTGTAATAGTGATAGATGTATGTAGTGTAGGGGCCACTGTAATAGTGATAGATGTATGTGGTGTAGGGTCCACTGTAATAGTGATAGATGTGTGTGGTGTAGGGTCCACTGTAATAGTGATAGATGTGTGTGGTGTAGGGTCCACTGTAATAGTGATAGATGTGTGTGGTGTAGGGTCCACTATAATAGTGATAGATGTGTGTAGTGTAGGGTCCACTGTAATAGTGATAGATGTATGTAGTGTAGGGTCCACTGTAATAGTGATAGATGTGTGTGGTGTAGGGTCCACTGTAATAGTGATAGATGTGGTGTAGGGTCCACTGTAATAGTGATAGATGTGTGTGGTGTAGGGTCCACTGTAATAGTGATAGATGTGTGTAGTGTAGGGTCCACTGTAATAGTGATAGATGTATGTAGTGTAGGGTCCACTGTTATAGTGATAGATGTGCGTGGTGTAGGGTCCACTGTAATAGTGATAGATGTGGTGTAGGGTCCACTGTAATAGTGATAGATGTGTGTGGTGTAGGGTCCACTGTAATAGTGATAGATGTGTGTAGTGTAGGGTCCACTGTAATAGTGATAGATGTATGTGGTGTGGGGTCCACTGTAATAGTGATAGATGTATGTGGTGTAGGGTCCACTGTAATAGTGATAGATGTATGTGGTGTAGGGTCCACTGTAATAGTGATAGATGTATGTAGTGTAGGGTCCACTGTAATAGTGATAGATGTGTGTGGTGTAGGGTCCACTGTAATAGTGATAGATGTATGTAGTGTAGGGTCCACTGTAATAGTGATATATGTGTGTAGTGTAGGGTCCACTGTAATAGTGATAGATGTGTGTAGTGTAGGGTCCACTGTAATAGTGATAGATGTATGTGGTGTAGGGTCCACTGTAATGGTGATAGATGTGTGTGGTGTGGGGTCCACTGTAATAGTGATAGATGTATATGGTGTAGGGTCCACTGTAATAGTGATAGATGTGTAGTGTAGGGTCCACTGTAATAGTGATAGATGTGTGTGGCGTAGGGTCCATTGTAATAGTGATAGATGTGTAGTGTAGGGTCCACTGTAATAGTGATAGATGTGTGTGGCGTAGGGTCCACTGTAATAGTGATAGATGTGTGTGGTGTAGGGTCCACTGTAATAGTGATAGATGTGTGTGGTGTAGGGTCCACTGTAATTGTGATAGATGTGTGTGGTGTAGGGTCCACTGTAATAGTGATAGATGTGTGTGGTGTAGGGTCCACTGTAATAGTGATAGATGTGTAGTTTAGGGTCCACTGTAATAGTGATAGATGTGTGTGGTGTAGGGTCCACTGTAATAGTGATAGACGTGTGTGGTGTAGGGTCCACTGTAATTGTGATAGATGTATGTAGTGTAGGGTCCACTGTAATAGTGATAGATGTGTGTAGTGTAGGGTCCACTGTAATAGTGATAGATGTATGTGGTGTAGGGTCCACTGTAATAGTGATAGATGTGTGTGGTGTAGGGTCCACTGTAATAGTGATAGATGTGTGGTGTAGGGTCCACTGTAATAGTGATAGATGTGGTGTAGGGTCCACTGTAATAGTGATAGATGTGTGTGGTGTAGGGTCCACTGTAATAGTGATAGATGTGCGTGGTGTAGTGTCCACTGTAATAGTGATAGATGTGTGTGGTGTAGGGTCCACTGTAATAGTGATAGATGTGTAGTGTAGGGTCCACTGTAATAGTGATAGATGTGTGTAGTGTAGGGTCCACTGTAATAGTGATAGATGTGTGTGGTGTAGGGTCCACTGTAATAGTGATAGATGTGTGGTGTAGGGTCCACTGTAATAGTGATAGATGTGGTGTAGGGTCCACTGTAATAGTGATAGATGTGTGTGGTGTAGGGTCCACTGTAATAGTGATAGATGTGCGTGGTGTAGGGTCCACTGTAATAGTGATAGATGTGTGTGGTGTAGGGTCCACTGTAATAGTGATATATGTATGTGGTGTAGGGTCCACTGTAATTGTGATAGATGTGTGTGGTGTAGGGTCCACTGTAATAGTGATAGATGTGTGTGGTGTAGGGTCCACTGTAATAGTGATAGATGTGTGTGGTGTAGGGTCCACTGTAATAGTGATAGATGTGTGTGGTGTAGGGTCCACTGTAATAGTGATAGATGTATGTGGTGTAGGGTCCACTGTAATTGTGATAGATGTGTGTGGTGTAGGGTCCACTGTAATAGTGATAAATGTATGTAGTGTAGGGTCCACTGTAATAGTGATAGATGTGTGTGGTGTAGGGTCCACTGTAATAGTGATACATGTGTGTGGTGTAGGGTCCACTGTAATAGTGATAGATGTATGTGGTGTAGGGTCCACTGTAATTGTGATAGATGTGTGTGGTGTAGGGTCCACTGTAATAGTGATAGATGTATGTGGTGTAGGGTCCACTGTAATAGTGATAGATGTATGTAGTGTAGGGTCCACTGTAATAGTGATAGATGTATGTGGTGTAGGGTCCACTGTAATAGTGATAGATGTGTGTAGTGTAGGGTCCATTGTAATAGTGATAGATGTATGTAGTGTAGGGTCCACTGTAATAGTGATAGATGTATGTGGTGTAGGGTCCACTGTAATAGTGATAAATGTATGTAGTGTAGGGTCCACTGTAATAGTGATATATGTATGTAGTGTAGGGTCCACTGTAATAATGATAGATGTGTGTGGTGTAGGGTCCACTGTAATAGTGATAGATGTATGTGGTGTAGGGTCCACTGTAATTGTGATAGATGTGTGTGGTGTAGGGTCCACTGTAATAGTGATAGATGTATGTGGTGTAGGGTCCACTGTAATAGTGATAGATGTATGTGGTGTAGGGTCCACTGTAATAGTGATAGATGTGTGTGGTGTAGGGTCCACTGTAATAGTGATAGATGTATGTGGTGTAGGGTCCACTGTAATAATGATAGATGTGTGTGGTGTAGGGTCCACTGTAATAGTGATAAATGTATGTAGTGTAGGGTCCACTGTAATAGTGATAGATGTGTGTGGTGTAGGGTCCACTGTAATAGTGATAGATGTATGTGGTGTAGGGTCCACTGTAATTGTGATAGATGTGTGTGGTGTAGGGTCCACTGTAATAGTGATAGATGTATGTGGTGTAGGGTCCACTGTAATAGTGATAGATGTATGTGGTGTAGGGTCCACTGTAATAATGATAGATGTGTGTGGTGTAGGGTCCACTGTAATAGTGATAAATGTATGTAGTGTAGGGTCCACTGTAATAGTGATAGATGTGTGTGGTGTAGGGTCCACTGTAATAGTGATAGATGTATGTGGTGTAGGGTCCACTGTAATTGTGATAGATGTGTGTGGTGTAGGGTCCACTGTAATAGTGATAGATGTGTGTGGTGTAGGGTCCACTGTAATTGTGATAGATGTGTGTGGTGTAGGGTCCACTGTAATAGTGATAGATGTGTGTGGTGTAGGGTCCACTGTAATAGTGATAGATGTGTGTGGTGTAGGGTCCACTGTAATAGTGATAGATGTGTGTGGTGTAGGGTCCACTGTAATAGTGATAGATGTGTGTGGTGTAGGGTCCACTGTAATAGTGATAAATGTGTGTGGTGTAGGGTCCACTGTAATAGTGATAGATGTGTAGTGTAGGGTCCACTGTAATAGTGATAGATGTGTGTGGTGTAGGGTCCACTGTAATGGTGATAGATGTGTGTGGTGTAGGGTCCACTGTAATAGTGATAGATGTGTGTGGTGTAGGGTCCACTGTAATAGTGATAGATGTGTGTGGTGTAGGGTCCACTGTAATAGTGATAGATGTGTAGTGTAGGGTCCACTGTAATAGTGATAGATGTGTGTGGTGTAGGGTCCACTGTAATAGTGATAGATATGTGTGGTGTAGGGTCCACTGTAATAGTAATAGATGTGTGTAGTGTAGGGTCCACTGTAATAGTGATAGATGTGTGTGGTGTAGGGTCCACTGTAATAGTGATAGATTTGTGTGGTGTAGGGTCCACTGTAATTGTGATAGATGTGTGTGGTGTAGGGTCCACTGTAATAGTGATAGATGTATGTGGTGTAGGGTCCACTGTAATAGTGATAGATGTGTAGTGTAGGGTCCACTGTAATAGTGATAGATGTGTGTGGTGTAGGGTCCATTGTAATAGTGATAGATGTGTAGTGTAGGGTCCACTGTAATAGTGATAGATGTGTGTGGTGTAGGGTCCACTGTAATTGTGATAGATGTGTGTGGTGTAGGGTCCACTGTAATAGTGATAGATGTGTGTGGTGTAGGGTCCACTGTAATAGTGATAGATGTGTAGTGTAGGGTCCACTGTAATAGTGATAGATGTGTGTGGTGTAGGGTCCACTGTAATAGTGATAGATGTGTGTGGTGTAGGGTCCACTGTAATAGTGATAGATGTGTAGTGTAGGGTCCACTGTAATAGTGATAGATGTGTGTAGTGTAGGGTCCACTGTAATAGTGATAGATGTGTGTGGTGTAGGGTCCACTGTAATAGTGATAGATGTGTAGTGTAGGGTCCACTGTAATAGTGATAGATGTGGTGTAGGGTCCACTGTAATAGTGATAGATGTGTGTGATGTAGGGTCCACTGTAATAGTGATAGATGTGTGTGGTGTAGTGTCCACTGTAATAGTGATAGATGTGTAGTGTAGGGTCCACTGTAATAGTGATAGATGTATGTGGTGTAGGGTCCACTGTAATTGTGATAGATGTGTGTGGTGTAGGGTCCACTGTAATAGTGATAGATGTGTGTAGTGTAGGGTCCATTGTAATAGTGATAGATGTGTGTGGTGTAGGGTCCACTGTAATAGTGATAGATGTGTGTAGTGTAGGGTCCACTGTAATAGTGATAGATGTGTAGTGTAGGGTCCACTGTAATAGTGATAGATGTGTGTGGTGTAGGGTCCACTGTAATAGTGATAGATGTATGTGGTGTAGGGTCCACTGTAATAGTGATAGATGTATGTAGTGTAGGGTCCACTGTAATAGTGATAGATGTATGTGGTGTAGGGTCCACTGTAATAGTGATAGATGTGTGTAGTGTAGGGTCCACTGTAATAGTGATGTATGTAGTGTAGGGTCCACTGTAATAGTGATATATGTATGTAGTGTAGGGTCCACTGTAATAATGATAGATGTGTGTGGTGTAGGGTCCACTGTAATAGTGTTAGATGTATGTGGTGTAGGGTCCACTGTAATTGTGATAGATGTGTGTGGTGTAGGGTCCACTGTAATAGTGATAGATGTATGTGGTGTAGGGTCCACTGTAATAATGATAGATGTGTGTGGTGTAGGGTCCACTGTAATAGTGATAAATGTATGTAGTGTAGGGTCCACTGTAATAGTGATAGATGTGTGTGGTGTAGGGTCCACTGTAATAGTGATAGATGTGTAGTGTAGGGTCCACTGTAATAGTGATAGATGTATGTGGTGTAGGGTCCACTGTAATAATGATAGATGTGTGTGGTGTAGGGTCCACTGTAATAGTGATAGATGTATGTGGTGTAGGGTCCACTGTAATTGTGATAGATGTGTGTGGTGTAGGGTCCACTGTAATAGTGATAGATGTGTGTGGTGTAGGGTCCACTGTAATTGTGATAGATGTGTGTGGTGTAGGGTCCACTGTAATAGTGATAAATGTATGTAGTGTAGGGTCCACTGTAATAGTGATAGATGTGTGTGGTGTAGGGTCCACTGTAATAGTGATAGATGTGTGTGGTGTAGGGTCCACTGTAATAGTGATAGATGTATGTGGTGTAGGGTCCACTGTAATAGTGATAGATGTGTTTAGTGTAGGGTCCACTGTAATAGTGATAGATCTGTGTGGTGTAGGGTCCACTGTAATAGTGATAGATCTGTGTGGTGTAGGGTCCACTGTAATAGTGATAGATGTATGTGGTGTAGGGTCCACTGTTATAGTGATAGATGTGTGTAGTGTAGGGTCCACTGTAATAGTGATAGATGTGTGTAGTGTAGGGTCCACTGTAATAGTGATAGATGTGTGTGGTGTAGGGTCCACTGTAATAGTGATAGATGTATGTAGTGTAGGGTCCACTGTAATAGTGATAGATGTGTGTGGTGTAGGGTCCACTGTAATAGTGATAGATGTATGTGGTGTAGGCTCCACTGTAATAGTGATAGATGTGTGTGGTGTAGGGTCCACTGTAATAGTGATAGATGTGTATTGTGTAGGGTCCACTGATGTATGTGGTGTAGGGTCCACTGTAATAGTGATAGATGTGTGTAGTGTAGTGTCCACTGTAATAGTGATAGGTGTGTGTGGTGTAGGGTCCACTGTAATAGTGATAGATGTGTGTGGTGTAGGGTCCACTGTAATAGTGATAGATGTATGTAGTGTAGGGTCCACTGTAATAGTGATAGATGTGTGTGGTGTAGGGTCCACTGTAATAGTGATAGATGTGTGTGGTGTAGGGTCCACTGTAATAGTGATAGATGTATGTGGTGTAGGGTCCACTGTAATAGTGATAGATGTGTGTAGTGTAGGGTCCACTGTAATAGTGATAGATGTGTGTGGTGTAGGGTCCACTGTAATAGTGATAGATGTACGTGGTGTAGGGTCCACTGTAATAGTGATAGATGTGTGTAGTGTAGGGTCCACTGTAATAGTGATAGATGTGTGTAGTGTAGGGTCCACTGTAATAGTGATAGATGTGTGTGGTGTAGGGTCCACTGTAATAGTGATAGATGTGTATATTGTAGGGTCCACTGTAATAGTGATAGATGTATGTAGTGTAGGGTCCACTCTAATAGTGATAGATGTATGTGGTGTAGGGTCCACTGTAATAGTGATAGATATGTGTGGTGTAGGGTCCACTGTAATAGTGATAGATATGTGGTGTAGGGTCCACTGTAATAGTGATAGATGTGTGTGGTGTAGGGTCCACTGTAATAGTGATAGATGTATGTGGTGTAGGGTCCACTGTAATAGTGATAGATGTATGTAGTGTAGGGTCCACTGTAATAGTGATAGATGTATGTGGTGTAGGGTCCACTGTAATAGTGATAGATGTGTGTAGTGTAGGGTCCACTGTAATAGTGATATATGTATGTAGTGTAGGGTCCACTGTAATAATGATAGATGTGTGTGGTGTAGGGTCCACTGTAATAGTGATAGATGTATGTGGTGTAGGGTCCACTGTAATTGTGATAGATGTGTGTGGTGTAGGGTCCACTGTAATAGTGATAGATGTATGTGGTGTAGGGTCCACTGTAATAATGATAGATGTGTGTGGTGTAGGGTCCACTGTAATAGTGATAAATGTATGTAGTGTAGGGTCCACTGTAATAGTGATAGATGTGTGTGGTGTAGGGTCCACTGTAATAGTGATAGATGTGTAGTGTAGGGTCCACTGTAATAGTGATAGATGTATGTGGTGTAGGGTCCACTGTAATAATGATAGATGTGTGTGGTGTAGGGTCCACTGTAATAGTGATAGATGTATGTGGTGTAGGGTCCACTGTAATTGTGATAGATGTGTGTGGTGTAGGGTCCACTGTAATAGTGATAGATGTGTGTGGTGTAGGGTCCACTGTAATTGTGATAGATGTGTGTGGTGTAGGGTCCACTGTAATAGTGATAAATGTATGTAGTGTAGGGTCCACTGTAATAGTGATAGATGTGTGTGGTGTAGGGTCCACTGTAATAGTGATAGATGTGTGTGGTGTAGGGTCCACTGTAATAGTGATAGATGTATGTGGTGTAGGGTCCACTGTAATTGTGATAGATGTGTGTGGTGTAGGGTCCACTGTAATAGTGATAGATGTGTGTGGTGTAGGGTCCACTGTAATTGTGATAGATGTGTGTGGTGTAGGGTCCACTGTAATAGTGATAAATGTATGTAGTGTAGGGTCCACTGTAATAGTGATAGATGTGTGTGGTGTAGGGTCCACTGTAATAGTGATAGATGTGTGTGGTGTAGGGTCCACTGTAATAGTGATAGATGTATGTGGTGTAGGGTCCACTGTAATAGTGATAGATGTGTGTGGTGTAGGGTCCACTGTAATAGTGATAGATGTGTGTGGTGTAGGGTCCACTGTAATAGTGATAGATCTGTGTGGTGTAGGGTCCACTGTAATAGTGATAGATCTGTGTGGTGTAGGGTCCACTGTAATAGTGATAGATGTATGTGGTGTAGGGTCCACTGTTATAGTGATAGATGTGTGTAGTGTAGGGTCCACTGTAATAGTGATAGATGTGTGTAGTGTAGGGTCCACTGTAATAGTGATAGATGTGTGTGGTGTAGGGTCCACTGTAATAGTGATAGATGTATGTAGTGTAGGGTCCACTGTAATAGTGATAGATGTGTGTGGTGTAGGGTCCACTGTAATAGTGATAGATGTATGTGGTGTAGGCTCCACTGTAATAGTGATAGATGTGTGTGGTGTAGGGTCCACTGTAATAGTGATAGATGTGTATTGTGTAGGGTCCACTGATGTATGTGGTGTAGGGTCCACTGTAATAGTGATAGATGTGTGTAGTGTAGTGTCCACTGTAATAGTGATAGGTGTGTGTGGTGTAGGGTCCACTGTAATAGTGATAGATGTGTGTGGTGTAGGGTCCACTGTAATAGTGATAGATGTATGTAGTGTAGGGTCCACTGTAATAGTGATAGATGTGTGTGGTGTAGGGTCCACTGTAATAGTGATAGATGTGTGTGGTGTAGGGTCCACTGTAATAGTGATAGATGTATGTGGTGTAGGGTCCACTGTAATAGTGATAGATGTGTGTAGTGTAGGGTCCACTGTAATAGTGATAGATGTGTGTGGTGTAGGGTCCACTGTAATAGTGATAGATGTACGTGGTGTAGGGTCCACTGTAATAGTGATAGATGTGTGTAGTGTAGGGTCCACTGTAATAGTGATAGATGTGTGTAGTGTAGGGTCCACTGTAATAGTGATAGATGTGTGTGGTGTAGGGTCCACTGTAATAGTGATAGATGTGTATATTGTAGGGTCCACTGTAATAGTGATAGATGTATGTAGTGTAGGGTCCACTCTAATAGTGATAGATGTATGTGGTGTAGGGTCCACTGTAATAGTGATAGATATGTGTGGTGTAGGGTCCACTGTAATAGTGATAGATATGTGTGGTGTAGGGTCCACTGTAATCGTGATAGATGTGTGTGGTGTAGGGTCCACTGTAATCGTGATAGATGTGTGTGGTGTAGGGTCCACTCTAATAGTGATAGATGTATGATGTGTAGGGTCCACTGTAATAGTGATAGATGTGTGTTGTGTAGGGTCCACTGTAATAGTGATAGATGTGTGTTGTGTAGGGTCTACTGTAATAGTGATAGATGTGTTACATGCTAGTGAGTGAATCAGATGGATGTTCTTTTAAATGTTTCTGTGTAACAGTAGCACAATCTTACAGTTCACTACTCCAGTGTAGGTCATGTAAGAACTTTGTAGAAGAAAGTCAGCATTCGAGGAACGGCTTAAATATTTCTTGACACTAAAAAAAACCCCGAAATCCTTGTATTTGTGATTGTGTAGACAACATATGGTGTGAATTTGAGGGATCTTTGTTTGTGTATCATATATAACTAGGGTATGTGATGTACAAGACTATTAACTTGATATATGTAGTGTGATTGTGTGTTTGTGTTGTTGAAAGAGAAAAGGTTATGTTCATATTGAGGGATGTTTTTGAGGTTTCTATTTATTTGGGGGCAGTATATATCTGGTGTGAGGTATTTAACTTGTGTTGATGAGCAAGGCTGAGCTACAAGACTTTCCTTGATATATATGTACCGATTGTGTTGTAAGAACTTCATGGTTGTCATATCCCCAATTGAAGGATGGATGTATTTAAGGTTTTTTTTCATGTATATCTGGTGTGAGGTGTCTTGGATTTATGTATTTCATAACTAGACTGTGTGAAATACAAGAATATTTCTTTGATATGTATAGTGATTATGTCTTTGTGTTTTGAAAGAGACAAAATAATCATCTTCTTATTGAAACTTATTTCGAGGGTTTCTCTTCATATAGAGGGATGGAACTAAACACTCTAATAGTGTACTGCCATACTTTTTTTCAAGATCTGCCACATCTGGTCTTAATGTAATGACAATATTTTACACTGGCACACAGTTACATATTTGTTGACCTGGTGGAAGAGGAGTTGAGAGCAATTAAATCATTCAGCAAATTACTGGTACATGTTTTACTTGCCATTTCTCTCCCTCTTCAGCATTGGGGTATGATCAGCAAAGTTAACCGTGGTAGCATTTAAACACCACCTATAAATAATTATTACTGAATATACACAATGAGGCCATTGGCTGGGGATGGGTGGAATACTGGTACAACCAGTTACAGTGTATTACTGGTATTTATCAATCTTGAAGACAATTAGAGAAGAGTACTAATAATATTACAAACTGAACTCAATGCAATGGTAAAACTAAAATATGTATAAATCCATTAAACGTCTCGTAATAAACTAGAATTCCAACGTGATATATTGAACAGTAATGGAATTATATATCGTACTTTGTCTTAGGGTTATTGTAAGGTTGACCTTACCAAACCTGACTTTGCAAATACTTCTTCTTTGCCCATCTATTTCTGAGAGGGTCGTGGAGACAAAGTCCTCAAACACTCTTTCTAGCGGGTCCTGTCAGAAGCAACCGTCTCCAGCTGATTTGGTTGGATCCCCAAGTGAGACCAACCATGTTCATGGATGTTATCCAACCATCTTACTCAGGGTCTACCCCTGGGTCTCCTGCCTTTTGATTTTGCCTGTAAAATCTTTCTAGCGATTCTTTCCTGAGACATTCTAACTACATGTCTATAGTATTGGAGCTGTGATCTCTCAATTCAGAGAAGTAGTGGCACTACCTGGAGCGAGTCTCTTATCTCTGAGCTATGCACTCTGTCATGTGATCCATAATTTTAAGTTTTGTTAGCAACAGGAAATAAATAAACAATTAAATAGCATGACGTGTGGCACCATGTCAAATGTCTTTCACAGCTAAATAACCTGTCCCATGTGGAGTTATCAGATGTACTTCATTCACATTGGTAAAAAATGAAGCAGATTTATGTTAATATCATGTGATGCACCCTGACACTATTGACGTACAGTTTAGAAACTTCTGGTTTAGGAATTTATTAGCTTAAGGAATGATGAAATGGTTAGAACTAAGAATGGATACTGGGACCGTGGATTTGGTTTAAGTGGGGTAGGGATTGAGAGGTGGAGGACAGTTAAGAAAAATATCAAGTATTTCTGGCATTGGTCAGAAATAGGGGTATGGTGGGGTTGATTGGATTGGTTCCAGAATATGACTGGAAGAATAAAAGTCAACCTCAGTGGGATTTGAAGCCAAAGTCTGAAAGAAATAAGTTGGTAGAAATACTACAGGGTTTTACTCCTGCTTACCATCCCTTTAATGTCAGCTATTGTTTCCTATAGAATCATTCCCACTAGCCTGGCATTCTGTGTGTGTGTCGTTTTGGCAGGGTTTTTCTAGCTGGATGCTCTTCCTTTCATCAACTATTTTACAGTGTGGACTAGGTACATTATTCGTGCCACCAGCACTAGAGAGGTTGTCTTACTGGATTCAAGAATCCTCTCCATCCTGTGTTAGTATTTATTTGGAGTGTCTACTCTCCTAGATGGGTTGCCTTCACTATGGCTTACAGAGCCCATGTATGTTTATATATATATATATATATATATATATATATATATATATATATATATATATATATTGTCCTGGCAGTATTTAGTTGGATCTCTTCATGTTTTAAGTTCAAATCTTGTCCATGATGACATTACCATTCATCTTTGCCAGGGTTGATAAAAGGAAGTACCTGTCATATGTTGAACAGTCAATCTAACTAACTTTACCTCTGACACTCTCCAGTCTCTGGCCCAGTGTGCCACAGAAACCATTGTTTGATCTCCACAGCTAACTGATCACATCTAACTTCTAAACTGAAGATTATATATATAATAATGTTCAGGTCTGTTGATCTATTGAATGGGGATTTTAAATGAGATTTTTAATTAAACAAACTTAGTAATTAAGTCATGTTAATGAGTTCAAAAGGCTGAGTGGCAGAAGTGTGTTGGTGCGTGAGTTCACATGACAAAGACTTCGTACATTGTATGTCGGACAAATGCATTTGCTGTATTGGCAGTTGTTTATTATGTATGTCATAACATTGCGCAAAATATTTAAGTCTACTTCCTTAGCTGAAGATATCGATTAGTCTGTTCTTGCGGTGGCTGGGGAAAGTTAACTTGCTGTAAACTCATATTCTGCCCTTGACATTTAATATAATAGGACCGGGGACCCTATCATTAAAACACTTGAGAAACCTTATGAGATACTACCTTGTAGGAGGCCAGAAAAACCTACATAAGTGAGCTATAATAACATTGATAGTATATTAAACTTTGATTCAGTAAAAAAAAAGCCTTAAACTTCAACAAACCCATTTTCTTTAATAAGCAGACATGCATTGCAAGTGTTGCTACCCAGTTAGAAAGAATTAGATGAAATATGAGGTCACATTTGATAATCTCAGACTTAGGGAGATCTGAAAAAGCAGAACTAGCAATCTGCCAGTTTATTGAGACCTTTTTAAAGACTGGAGGTTGATGGGTGAATTAATTATTCTACAGCCTTCAATTTTGAACTTGTGGGGAACAAATGGTGATGGGATATATAAGTGTTGGACTCTAGATTACAAAGACTCCTGTAGTCATGGTAATGCACATTATTACTGCCATTGGTTGGTTTCTTCTGTGAAGTTAATCTGCTCAAAGCAGAGCTGACCAGGCTTACTGTAACAACAATAGTACCAGACTTACTATACCAACAATAGTACCAGACTTACTGTAACAACAATAGTACCAGACTTACTATAACAACAATAGTACCAGATTTACTGTAACAATAGTACCAGACTTACTGTAACAACAATAGTACCAGACTTACTATAACAACAATAGTACCAGACTTACTGTAACAACAATAGTACCAGACTTACTATACCAACAATAGTACCAGACTTACTGTAACAACAATAGTACCAGACTTACTATAACAACAATAGTACCAGACTTACTGTAACAACAATAGTACCAGACTTACTATAACAACAATAGTACCAGACTTACTGTAACAACAATAGTACCAGACTTACTATAACAACAATAGTACCAGACTTACTGTAACAACAATAGTACCAGACTTACTATAACAACAATAGTACCAGACTTACTGTAACAACAATAGTACCAGACTTACTATAACAACAATAGTACCAGACTTACTGTAACAACAATAGTACCAGACTTACTATAACAACAATAGTACCAGACTTACTATAACAACAATAGTACCAGACTTACTGTAACAACAATAGTACCAGACTTACTATAACAACAATAGTACCAGACTTACTGTAACAACAATAGTACCAGACTTACTATAACAACAATAGTACCAGACTTACTATAACAACAATAGTACCAGACTTACTGTAACAACAATAGTACCAGACTTACTATAACAACAATAGTACCAGACTTACTATAACAACAATAGTACCAGACTTACTGTAACAACAATAGTACCAGACTTACTATAACAACAATAGTACCAGACTTACTGTAACAACAATAGTACCAGACTTACTATAACAACAATAGTACCAGACTTACTGTAACAACAATAGTACCAGACTTACTATAACAACAATAGTACCAGACTTACTATAACAACAATAGTACCAGACTTACTATAACAACAATAGTACCAGACTTACTGTAACAACAATAGTACCAGACTTACTATAACAACAATAGTACCTGACTTACTATAACAACAATAGTACCTGACTTACTGTAACAATAGTACCAGACTTACTATACCAACAATAGTACCAGACATACTGTAACAACAATAGTACTAGGCTTACTGTAACAATAGTACCAGACTTACTGTAACAACAATAGTACCTGACTTACTGTAACAATAGTACCAGACTTACTATAACAACAATAGTACCAGACTTACTATAACAACAATAGTACCAGACTTACTGTAACAACAATAGTACCAGACATACTGTAACAACAATAGTACTAGGCTTACTGTAACAATAGTACCAGACTTACTGTAACAACAATAGTACCAGACTTACTATAACAACAATAGTACCAGATTTACTGTAACAACAATAGTACCTGACTTACTGTAACAATAGTACCAGACTTACTATACCAACAATAGTACCAGACATACTATAACAACAATAGTACTAGGCTTACTATAACAACATAGTACCCTGTTTACTCCACTCTACAAATAGGTACCATCATCAGTTGATCAGTTACTTCAACAATATTTAAGAAAATCAATAAGTATCATGATTGGGAAGAGTAATAGATTATATTGATAGCACTGATGATGATATAAAGACAGAAATATTTTAAAATCTAGACCCATTGTTGATTTATGGTATAGAAAACTGGATTTCACATATTTAACAACATTTCACAACAACAGGTTATAGAAAAGTCTAGTTGTCAAGGTGTTGCCCAGTAGACGTGTGCTTTTTCTCATTATCAAGGCACTAATTCATCTGTAAATGTTAGGGTGTGTCCTCTATTTTTAATCGTAGAAGCCTCACCCTGTTGGCTGGTACATGTGTGGTGGTCCTGGAATCCTCCCAGCATACATTCCTTACCTATATGAGGAATGTTCACCCATCAGAAGATGTTTAGTTCCAGACTTGCCCTCATCCAACAGGCCCCTTATCAAAGGCATTCCAACTGTGACCATCTCTTCTTTTTGTATGTCTATGATTTCATTTTGTCATTTCATTTGGTTAAGACTTTAGGGTAATATGAGGAAAATCTGACTGTGGTTTCTAGCTCATTATGGCTCTCTCATTGGTTTGTACTGATCAGCAAATGTAAGTAGGGTGCCGGGAATACAAATAACCCCTTATCTTGGTCTGACATCTCTCATTGTTAACAGCAGGACTGTTACCCCAACATCCAAGCTGATTTAGGTTGCCAGAAGAGTAAGGGTCTTGGTGAATTATAAGGAGACCACCATTTGGCTCTTAGTAGAACCCTCGCTCTCACCCTGAATGATGTAGGTTGCCAGTAAGGGGTCATAGTGAGATGTAGCAAGATCTGTTATACAGGTTGGTTGTCAGTACAGTCCTTTCCCTCAACAAACTCCTAAAACACTTCATAGACAAGCAAGTGGGTTATATCTCTTCTTTAATTGTAAGGACATTGGAGTATGTTCCTGTCAGTTATATGGTGTTGGTGTTGGTGGGGAGCACCTGTTACTACTTTAGCTTTTAGAAAGTAAATATGGAGTCAACTGTATGATAAATATACTTATATATTTCTTTTCCTTGTTTTAAGAAGCAGACCTTAAATGACATGGTAAGTTTTCCTATTTATTGTTTGTTGTTTTTAAAAAAAAAAAATTTTTTTTGGTTTCATTGGGTGGTAAGTTGTTATTTTTAAGGAACCTCTGGTCAACCTTACTGGAGAACACACCTAGAGTGTAGAAAGAACTGATTAAATGATTTAAGGAGAACTACATTATCGGTCCATGATATTAATTATGCAAGCTTTAGTCTGGTTTAGGGCCTACATTGGACATTCTGTCATGCAATGATAGGTGCTTGTGTAAAGTATAAGGCACTGCTTCAGGCAGTGTCAACAAACCTCAACTAGTTTTTACATGACTATGCATGTACCATGGAGGCTGCTTGTTTCACTGCTTAGAAGTAACCCTTATAGTTCAGAAACCTCAACTATACTGACTGATGTGCAAACTCTGCCTTTCATTACATTAGCTGGTTATGAGGGATGCGGTGTAAGAGCACAGTATAAACAGCTTTGAGACTTCCATGTTCCCTAAATATCATACTGCAATCCTACACAACCAAACTACAATGGTATGGCATCAATGTGCAGGGCTTATTTGCTAATATAAAAATGTTTTGGATAAAGCATGAGATTCATCAGTAATGATTGACACAGAGTTAAACTAACAACTGTGTGGCCACAGTATGAAGTTTGTATGGCAGTTGACTCCTTAAAACAGCTGACCACAGTACAACAGTGTAAGAAAGCAATACATCAATGTTACAGTGTAGGGAGCAATGTTAGTAACTCACCTTGCTTGCATGTTGGGAGAGGGCAGGGCAGGAGAAACAGACTCCATGCTCTGGAGTAATTTACATGTAGCATCACTGTCAAGCAGTCTGCATATGTTTACATATGTTCACATGTAGCATGACTGTGAGACAGTCTGCACATGTCTATATGTACCAATGGTTATGAAGTGGTCTTCACATGTTAACCTATGTTCACATGTAGGCATGGCTGTGAGACAGTCTGCACATGTCTATATGTAGCAATGGTTATGAAGTGGTCTTCACATGTTAACCTATGTTCACATGTAGGCATGGCTGTGTGACAGTCAACCACGTTAACTTACGTATTGCTGGTCGGTCTGTTTCTATTTCTCAATTTATGATAAAAGGCTCGATTGGTGGCTATGTTGCAGATGGTGGTGGTGAGGGGTGGGGGTATTTGCTTGGTGCATGTCGGTGCAAATTACAATGCGCAGCTAATAACTATTTGTAGATATTTTATAATTAATTACAACAGTGAAAAAGCAACGTTATTGTTCTACCGTTAGACATATATGAGCAGATGTGTATATATATATATCATCATCATCATCACCGTTTTACATCCGTTCTTCCACGCTAGCATGGGTTAGACGGGTTGTCCTGTTGTGGGCAGTGTCCGGTCGGCTGACCATGTCTTGCTCATACGGGAACTGATTCTGGCTTGATTTCTACAGCTGGATGCCCTACCTAACACCAACCTCATTTACAGTGAGTGCTGGGTGCTTTTTTCCGTGGTGCCTACACATCCACTTTACAGTGTGGGCTGGGTATATATATGTATATAGATATATATAATCGTTTCTACTTTTGGCACAAGGCCAACAATTACCCAGTACATTACTGGTACTTTATTTTATCGATCCCGTAAGGAGGAAAGGCAAAGTTAACCTCAGCGGAATTTGAACTCAAAATGGCAAGGGCCGTAACTGAGTTCAAATCCCACTGAGGTTAACTTTCCCTTTCATC